>JAMKCH010021651.1:0-20742 GCA_023653785.1 Ophioderma brevispina
GATTATCAAAGTGGTATTTATTGAAAATGCAGAATGATAATTTTCTCATATTAAATATCTTTCGTTATTGGAATTGAAAAGAAAATAATTTCCCCTATCTACTCAATAAAATGAAGTGTGCTCGGGTTGCAGTAATTTCAATGAGTAATCTTTTAATGTACCATTAATCATGTATTTGACATGGCTGATAATGTGAATAATAATTTTTCTACATGCACTGCAAAAACTAGGGTGTTAAAATTAACACCGCCGGTGTTCTAGGAGGATCACACCAAAAGGATGTCAAAATGCAACACCTTTGGTTTTAACAATAAAATAGTGTTAAAATGACACCAAAGGTGTTGAATTTTGACACCCTCTTGGTGTGGTCCTCCTAGAACACCGGCGGTGTTAATTTTAACACCCTATGTTTTGCAGTGTGTACTCAAAATCACATTACTTTATTACGCTTATTTAGTAAGTACATTATCAAGTTAGTTTAATTATTAATCAACTAAGTTGATGGAACTCAAAATAATATCATAGGTATGTGGGGAAATATAGCAAAGAAAAGAGGAAAATCGAAAAAGATTTTGAGGTACTATGTTTTACATATCATTATTGATCTTAATTTGGCTGTAAATTAATCATATAAGTAACTTTTATTCATGTAAGCCTATTTAACTGAGAATCGAACCTGGGACCCTCTGATATGAACCCAAATACCTAACCACGATACTATGCTACCTTATATACAGGGAATATATAACAACATTGAATTTATATGCATTAATTTCCTTTCAAATTAATATATTGCAAATTAAAATGAACAAATATCATACCAAAACGTGAAAGGGTTTCAACAAGAAGTTTTTGAACTATCTATAAAAAAATTGAAGTGAAAATAAGTTACTACATTAGTGCTTGTTTGTGACCCTTCTGGTGTAACAAATTGTCTTGTTGTTGTTATAACTTTGAATTACTAACATAGCTGATTTGAATCTTTTTTACTTAATTACAGCAACAGGTGTAAACTGAGTAATTGTTACTATTTTTTGCACAATTTACCGTAACTTAATACATGTATGTTTGTGTTAATACTTCTCAAATGAAATAAGGGTATTTGTGAAATTATTCTCATGAAACGTATAGTTGTATCATTACAAAATAAAAGAAAAAACCTTTAAGTATTATGTCTAAAAACAATAAAAAATAATAAAATAAAACTCTACTGGCGCGATTCAAAACTGAAGACTCCTTTTTGCCGTGCTCAGCGCCCGGATCGTCGCTTAGACAGTCAAGACATCTTACAATCTACGTCTAATAAAGAACACAGCTAAAAATGCATATTTTTGTTTAAACTTATTAATACTAACATGCACCTTGTATTTGACGAAATAACGTGCGCTGTAAAAAATTAAAGAGGACTTCACATAAAAGGATCAAGGAAAAAGAACATATTGGCCGTAATTTAAAAATCAAGCAAAACACTTCCTTTGTCCAATTTTCCAGGCTATTACGCTAAATTTATAAGAGAGGCTGCTATTTGAACTTTGAATTATATTCACATTATGATGGCACTATTAGGGGTTTCAATTATAGGTTATTTAAAGGAAAAACCTGGGGCGAAATGCATGTTTGGTTTGGATGTTATGAGCGAAAATATGCCCATTTTGGTCGACCAATATAGTTTTACATAGTTCTCTAGGGATTACCAAATAATGTTTTAGCTCTCAGTCAAAACGGGTTGAAATATCGGAGCGAACTTTACAGATAGGTTTTGGAGGTGGAAGCCATACTATCAAGATTAAAAATTTATAGACTTATATGCATTGTGAACTTTTGGTTGAAATCTGTGGATAGGCCTATAGTTAGGGTGTTCGTCAGTGCTTTTTAATTTTCAAAAAACATTCAAAATCTCTGTATAAATCGACAAATATAATTTTTCAGCTTTTGTATTGAATCAATTTTTACGTATACGTAATTTTCACAGTATATTTGGCGAATTGTTGTCAGTACAAATACTTGCAAAAATATTATATTTTTAGTGTGGAAACTCGTCTTCAGGAACAGCTTCACACATTGTAATAATATAAACTTCGACAGACTTCTATAGGATACCCAGTGTTGATCGAGGAGGAGATGAATTCGCCAATATCCCCATGATCGATAGGTCACTTTATAAGCTGTCGTACGGTGGTTTCAGCGTACAAGCAAACAGACGAATGCAGATGGTCTGTTTGGACGACTTTCATTTGGAGTTTGGGTCTGATTCCAAAAGTGAACTGAAAAATCATTAATCTACAAATTGGAATGTTATTTGTACTCAAATATTGGGTATATAAAAGACTTGTGATATAGTATCATAAAATGCAAAAAATCAAAAGTTTCGCAAAATGGTCGATTGCATGTTTGGAAGACTCATGACGATGGTTCGTGTTTCTGGGCGGATGCCACTCTGGCCCGGCTATAGACAATTTTTGTACACCGTTATTACGTAATCGGTAAATGGGTCATTTTGAATTTCATATTTTTCTTATATCTCAGCCCTGAATTGGCCTGCCACGCGAGGGCTATGATAGAGTTTTACGGTGCTTATGAGACCAGTTAACAGAAATTTTGTAAAATGTTAGGGGATGGTATATTGAAATAGGTCGGCCTGACTGTTACACACTGGGCGATTGTATCTGTTAGAGTTTAATACTATGGGCCATAACGATGCGGCATGGAATGCGAAGGAACAAAAGAAGTGGGACGTAGGTGGTAACTGGTCGTGAATCAAAAAAAAAAATTGTGCAGGATTGCAGATGACCTTGACCTATAAATCCTGAATCATATTGGTTATAAAGCAAAATCTAATATACTTCACAAGCGCTTGAAAAAATGAAAGAAATCGGACTGGAAAAACAAGCCAGATATGACCAATTTTGTAAGCACACCTCTTTGTCCTCAATTCCAATGGCTTTATCACAGTTAAGCAGGATATTACGTTAATGTACGAGATATAGCATTATGAAAATAATGAGAGTTCAATCGCAATTCAGCAATGTAAAACTGTCATTTATTGTGGAACTGGCAGAGTAAATGTTCACACAAAATCTCACCCAATTAATCCGGATGTGTAAATGAAAAGGGCTTTCAACACTAATACTGTAATCCGGGTATAGATACAAGATATGCCAATAAGGGACTAAACTCCTGACAATGTCCTAAACAATGGGAAAATCTTGTTTTCTTGCTCTGCAACAGGTGAATTTGTGTTTGGATTTGTCATATCAGTTGGCACATTGGTATACATAGAAAATGTAGCATTAAGTTGACAAAGGCATCATGATATTGTACATTGTACATTCTCACAAACACAAGTTTAATGTGTGTAAATCTCATAGGAATGGAGAAAAAAGGGTGTGCTTACAAAACCTGCCATATCCAGCGTATTTTTCAGTCGATTTCTTTCATTTCTCAACACATGAAAGTATATTAGATGTGTTTTATAAAAACAACAAATCTATAATATAGTGATTTAGTGGAGGGGCCTATGTAAAATTTGGTGAAGTTCATGTTAATTGTTGGCAACCACTATAAACGTATACTACTGGGTCTGACTATTCAGAAAATCGATGTTGCCATTTTTTCTGTTGACCTTTAGTGACCTTGACACAAGGTCAAAGATCAAAATGGTCATACATCGTCCAAAGTATATCGACCTTGGTACCAAAATGTGGCAAATTTCACAAGGAATATTGTAATATCGTTTTCTTGTAATATGCAAATAACCTCATTAGAGACAATAATATGCATAAATTTGCCTTTATGCAGGCCCGGCCCAGTCCTGTCCAAAGCAAGAGTTAGACCTCAAGTTCTTGCACAATGTAGTCATCTGTAAACACTCTACTCTGCTTAAATGTAGAATGAAACCTACACAATCCCCATTATTTCTTGCTATTAGCCTAATACCCATGGGTAAGTAAAGTAAAGCAAGTTGTTTTGTAAAAATGTGCAAGAGAAAATGTTCGATGTAGTCTATACCAAATCCATGGAACGAATCGTCGTTATTACCGTGAAATAACCACGATTCGCACTTCAGAGACAAAAGTATGTATACTATTATCGTAGTCTCAGACACATGTGTGATGTTTTCATTATTCGATCCCATCCAGAGACCCTGGATAGTCTCGTCTAAAGCAAGATCAAGTTAGTCACCCTATACCCGGGAGGTGGGGGTCTCAGGTTTGGTTTGGGTAGGGACGTGCCCCCGGAAGTAGTACCCATAGCTACACCATTTTTTTTTTTGCCAAAAAAGGACCCATAGCTTTACCAGAGATGCAAATGTTGGGCCAAATTTAATGCAAATTTATTTGCCCTTTTTTCTCAAATGTGGATAATTTTTACTACAGATTGAGAAAATTTGACTAATTTTCCCAACAATTTTTAGAAAAATTGGGTTTCCGATTGAGAAAATATTGAAAAAAGACCCATTGTCATATACCAAATGGCATTACAAAGGGTCATTGATATACCAGAAGGCTAAAAATGAGACTGACGTCTGTGGCAAGTCCCCGTATGGTCATTTGTGTTGAGAATCCCCCCTGCATATACACTTAACCCCATGCATCACATCAGCTGCTATTAATGACCATTGTTGGTAAACCAAATTATGTTACACAGTTGTAAAAAAGTGCAAGACAAAATTCTGATTCTCTTCATTTGTATGATGCTGTATCCTTTTCAACCATAGACCCTGAATAGTCTATAGGCTAAAGCAAGATCAAGCTAGAGTCAAAATCATACCCTAAGCTCATGAGTTTTGTTCATGATCGTGGGCACTGGCAGTATGGAGATGGGGAATATCCTGAGATCAGCAGCAGGTCACCGTCGCACCCCCCCTACACAAATCCCACAAAAGGGGCAAAAGGTCCACCTATTTGTTGATTTTGTCCATAAAATGGTCCAAAGTGTAGAGAAGTTTGACAAGAAAGTCCACTTTTTAGTGATGAGATGTTAAAAAAGGGCCATTTTAGGGGGGGGGGGGTGAGCCTGCTTTTACTAAAAAGTCCACATTTTCAAAGTCCCGCACCCCTAAAAAAGTACCGTAAACAAGTACAAGAAATTTGATTGGTCTAAAAGGCACCCATAAACAAGTATGGTAAGTGTAATATCCTACCCATTAAATAATAACCCCTAAGCAAGTAGAAATGTGTGTCTTCGTAAGGTTTATAGCTGAATAGCTTCATTTTAACACAAAATGAGCTATAACGATACAAACCGAAAATTTCCAAATCGTACACTAATGTAATTCAAATCCGGTTCAAGTGTGAAACGACACCCTTTTTTTTCAAATTTTCAGCGGTTTTGCTACCCTTTTTACGTAGGTTAGTGCGTGCACGATCTTGAAATATACCTCACACATTTGGCCTGAGACTGAAAAGATAAGTAACACTAACTTTTGTCTCTGTTGTAAAGCGAATCCTGGTTGGTTTCACGGTTATAACAAACATTCATGCATAGTTTGGTTTACCCTCGCCTCCAGTTAACAACATTTGCTCAGGTGCGCTAAAAGGCCAACAGCTTCGTAAAAATCCTTATGTAATCGTTCTCTCCTCATCCTTTCTGGGTGTTTTAGCGAATTTTGTTTAAGGTAGCAACCTCCCGGGGTTAGGGTATGCCTTCAAAGTCGAAGGGTGGTGGGGGGTTTGCCACCTACAGATTTTTATGGTACATTTTTAAAATATTATGCATAGTATGGTTTTAAAGCTCTATGTTTATGTAAAACTCTCAATTGCCCTTTCGAGCTGAAACCCGCACTAAATGCGATATTCCTACGATTTTTATTAGCGCAAAATTTAAAGCGAAAATAGGCGCCTATTTTCTATGGAAAATGCCATTTTGTCGCCACAATACTTTATTTATGAAGAATGACGGCATTGTAACGGCATACTAGGTATGTTGGTACTTATTTGGTATCATTGACAAGGACATAACCTATCCACTGTTATCAAATCATAGAGCTCGGGTGCTTTATACCGAATTCTCGAGGGGTGGTAACACCCCCCCCCCCCCCCTTGGTTAAACGTGTTACACAAAAAGCTTGTTAAGACTAGGGATAGAGACTACATCAACCATTTTTTCTCTTGTACATTTTCATGAAACAACTTGGTTTCCTTAGCCTGGCATAAGCAAGCTATATGGGGTTTGTGTAGGTTCACATACCTTGTGCAAAAACATGAGTGAGGCCTAACTCTTGCTTTGGACAAGACTCACGCCAACTGGGGTCTGATAAGGCAATTTTATGCATTTATTGTCCTAATTTAGCTCATTTTCATATACCAGAAAACAAAATGCTCAGTAACACAATAAATATCATATACAATATTCCTTGTGAAATTTGCCACATTTGATACCAAGGTCGATATACTTTTGGACATGCGTGACCATTTTGACCTTTAGCATCGTTCATGGTCAGCTTAAGGCAACAGAAAAACTGGCAAACATCGTTTTCTGATAGTCAGCACCCGTAGAATCATTTCTAATGGTTGCCATTCACATTGTAAAAAAATATAAGTTTAAAGTTTACTTTCTTTTACTACTCACGAGTCTCACGAACATTATTCATCCTGGATGAAAACATATATCCATTATGTATACCCAGATTTGATGTAAACGTTGATTTATCGCATGATGGAAATTGTTGCCGGCTGTATTAAAACCGCACATCGCAATCACAACATACTAGGCTACAGCACATTGCATATTTCTTGAATGCCTCCACACTCCTGATGGAAAAAGGGAGATAAATCCATGGCACCGCGTGGTGTTTTAGGTCGTCTTTGTTAGTGGTAATAG
Source organism: Ophioderma brevispina (assembly GCA_023653785.1). Taxonomy (NCBI): domain Eukaryota; kingdom Metazoa; phylum Echinodermata; class Ophiuroidea; order Amphilepidida; family Ophiodermatidae; genus Ophioderma; species Ophioderma brevispina. The sequence continues at coordinate 6,823 of JAMKCH010021651.1, forward strand.
CCTGTACTATATCGGACTGTGTTTTCCGCCATCTCAGCCGATTGTTCAGCTGACCGGCGTGTTCCACGATCGTTTACGGTTGTGAATTGGCGGTTTTATGATGAAATAAAGTTTAAATAAAAGTCCACGATTTGTAGTAAATAAGAGTTCTTCTTATGAATACATAGAACAGGTGTGTTTTCATCGCTGTTACTTCAAAACTGGAAAGATTTGAAGGTCTGTATTGTCAGGGAGATTTTTTTCTTAAAACTTGGTGCCGAATTAATTTTGCACTCAGGAGTTTCGGGTACCCGGGTACTCTCCCGAAAATCATAACGAATACCCGGGCACGTCATACCCATGAGGTCACACTTGTGCCAACAATTTTAACATAACTTCATAAATCACTCTCTGGAGAACCTAGGCCCCTCCACTAATTGCCTTAAGGTCAAGATCATCTTTTAATCCTTGCACATTTTTTTTATTCACGTAGTATATAGGCCTATGTAGCTTTGTCTGAAGCCTATAGACATGAATTATGATGAAATGAATGTTAGTACCGTACATTACTAGATTTTAATGCGCAATAATTTTTGATCCTTGATGGCTGACAATGGGCAAATGAAAGTTGTGCTGCATGTTCCTGTGTAAGGGTAATGGCATATAAAATGTTATTTGATTCATTAGAATATATCACACTGGGCAATTCAGTAGAACTGTAGTAATGTTTTATTGATCCAGTGAAAAGTTAACATTTTCCGTCAAATTAAAATATTTCTATCATGACAATCAGTGTAGAAGATTGGAAGATTCATTTAAAAGTGAGATTTTTGGACTTAATATTGATGAAAAATGGGGATTTCGACAAAATCAGCTCCATTGGTCATTCATGGGCTGGATTCTAAAGAAAATCATGATTCAAATTGCCTCTTTTTGCTGATTAAGTACCAATTAAGACTCCTATAACCTTGTGAATAGTGAATTTTAGGATTGTGCTATTAAACAACTATGGTATTTCCACCACACCAGCTCATAGGTCATTCAACGGGCCGAGGTATAAAGAACATTATGATTCGAAATGGCCGCCATTGGCGGATTTAAGTATAAATATGACTCCTAATCCTAAACGTGGACATTTTGTAGATTAGTTTATATTTAAAACAGGGTCTTGCCACAAAATCAGCTCCATTAGGTAATCAGGGGTGGGCGAGCTTACTAAAGCAATAATAATTAAAATGGCCACCATTTACCGAACCGATTACGCGTAATAACGGTCGTAAAAAAAGGGCTCATGGGTGTGCCAGAGTTTGGCACCACCAGAATCTCGAAACAATATGATCTAACGTTCATTATATGCAATAAAAGCCTTGTCGTTGTACTTTCACACTTTTTATCCTTCTATGCTACAAAAAAATTAGGATAGAAAATTAAATTAAAAAAATAGAAAATGCACAATCCCCACCCAAACCAAAATAACCCCCCCAAACCATACGTGTTTCCAACTCGGAATTATTTCTGTTTTATAAACTACTAATTTAAAACAGTCAAATATGATTTGACATGTTTGAGCCAACCAATTGGTCCGATTAGAGCCACCTTCTATGGGGGGAAAAATCTTTTTAAAAAAAATAAAAACGAAAAAAAAAAAATTAAAAAGCGCATTTCGTAGATAAAAAGGCATTCGCATTGAGGTTGTTACCTCATGGACACAACTTATTTTTTGGCCTTTCTGTTGTTTTGTTAAATGTACTCATAGCATGTTCGTTGCGATTGGGCATCAATTTGAGCAAGGAACATTGATGAAAGTAGAAGCGAATATATCAGAGAAAGAACTATTGTATAAATCCGCTAAGGCATGGATAGCAACAAACTTATGCTTAACACTGAAAAAACAGAGGTTTTAACTGTTGGAACTGCTTTTAGGATTGGAAAAGTGATTAGTGATACCATTCCAGATTCTTGATTCGGACAATCTCTTTTCAGAGGCTATGTTAAACTATGTTATTGTCAGGTTTTGACAAAAATATCACCATGGCTTGACCACATCTAGTGAGTCTGTCGTTCTTTATTCATAGCGTTGAGACGCATTGGCGTTATTCGTCAAATACGTCCGACAACGCCACTTCTTGACATGTACAATGCCATTATCACATCTCGTCTGACTTTTGCAATTCAACCTGGCGGTATCACTTCAGATCAACTTATTCGGACTTCAAAGGAATTCCAGAATTCAGCCTGCCCGTTCTCATAGCTAGAAAGCGCAAATATGATATTATAACAACCATCTCCAAGGAGCTTCAACTGGTCCCCATCATTATCGCATTAAAGTTTAAAATGTGTGGTTTTAGTTTTTTCGCTATTTGAAGGGACCTGCCATATTTTTTTTTCCCTTGCTTCTGTCCTGTGCACTTACCATCCGTCCCGATCACTCCCGTTCCTAATCACAAAAAAATCAACCCCTAGTGTGCCTAATATATGGGGGGAGCGATCCTTTCGTTTTGTTGCCCCATCAGCCTGGAAATACCTTCCTACCCCACTCGTATTTATCTCCCTTACTCAATTCAAGAGCCAGATATTAAGAATTCATTTATTCCATCAGGCATTCCCAAATGCATAGTGTTTTGTTGGTCTTTCGGTTTTTTGTCTTTTTGTGCGCATGAAATCTTTTGATGATGTTGCGCGTTTATAAGAACTCTGTATTATTATTATTATTAAATACTCGGAAGGGGGACTAAAATCCCCTAGATTTGTTTTACAATATATTTCGTTTTTGTTGAAGCAGCGTTACGTGTTTCTTAATTTTAAAAAAACACCAAAGTGCTGTATGTTCACTTGAGTCTAACACCATGGTCTAGTCAATGATAGGTTTACTCTACTGGAGATATAATCTTATTGTTGGGGAAAGCCTGATGATTAGAAATGGGTACATCTGTTGAGAGATTATCTATTGACTGTAATCCGCGTTCCGCTTGTTATTAGTACACAGCGTTTCGGATATTAAGTCGCTACCAGTTCCAATAACCCTTTCACAGTATATATCTGACCCGGATTCTTGGAAACCACGAATTTAAGATCCTGAGACCACGACATCTTCTCGTTATACAATTACAAATGAAGAGCGCGTCATTTCTCTAATACTGAATGGTGAGTCATATTTGTGATACGCTGGGGAGATTTCGGAAATTCTGAAAGTGTGTTTCCTGGACTGTTCGAGAGGACCTCAGGTGGTCAAAAGATATGCGCAATGATAATGGGAAAATCCGATATGGTCTCGGGTATCGGAAGCTGAAAACAGCATGTAATAAAGCCTATTTTTTAGTGTTTTTGTGTTTCGTAAAGTTGCGACATGAGTCAATCCCGGAAGTTGAGGGTTGAAAAAGTAAGTACTCCTAAATAATCGGTGATTATGCGCGCGATATAATGTGACGAGTGAGATGTACTATTTACGGTGTCGGTATTACTTAGATCATTCCTGAACCACAGTGTTCATCATTGCAAGGTGACATTAAATTAACACGGTGGACATAGCAAATATGCATGGCTATTTTCCGGCAGAGGAACCAGTTTTTTGACTGGGAAATGCAATTGGAGTATTGATTGCTGTCATAATATATGCGCGGACAGTCTGTTTGTGCGCCGGTAAAGCATGGGTTTGCATGACATGTACAATGTACACCACAGATTTACTGTATTCGGTTGGTGATTATTGCAAACGAGGTGAATGTTTTCCTCGGCAAGGCAAATCAACATACAAGCCAAGTTACTCACCTAATCAAAATTTTGAGGAGATCGGTTTCGAGAACGGGTATTGGTAACGGAGAGCTGTGTTCCGTCGACCTCATCAGCAAGCGTACGACACTGTTAATCACAGATTGCCTACTACATAAGATTACTGGGAACTTACCGAGGATATCCGCTTGACTGACCTTATACGAGGATTGCTGGCAAACAGGATGTTCTTTGTTAGCTAGGAGCGAAGAAGCGACGATAGGCGTGGCTCAGGAATGCGGTCTACCACAACGGAGTGTGCTTGCACCTCTAGCCTGTTCAACATATTTACCAAAGACAGCCTAGGAGTGGAAGGAACCTGTCATTTATTTACGCAGACGATCTTGAAATTAGCGCACAAGATGACGACGTCACAATGTTGAAGAGAGACTCTCCAAGCTTTGGATGAACTCACGCCTTATTATGAGGAAAACCACCTACGTGCAAATCTATCTAAGACAGGGGTGGTGCTTTCCATCTACGCAACCGTGAGCCAAACGTCAGCTTAAAGGTTTATACTACCACTAACCATGGCTGCATAAAGATCAAAAATCTGGGTGGACTTAATTTTTGCAATGGCATCTGGAAACATAGTGCTGTTTAAAATGTCTGAAAATCACTCGTTATTTATAAGAAAGTGATTGAAATTTCATTTGATTGACATGGTAGATGGTATGTTTTCTCAACCTAAGTGGCTTTTGGACAGTGAGTTTGATGCGGGCAATTTACTCCGCGGTCATCAATTTCACACCGATTATCCGATTTGGAAATTACTAGCTTTGGCGACTATAGAGAAACTTGGGTTGCAGTCTGCCATCGGGCGAGTTTGGTGATTCGCTACTAACAAATTTTATGCCCGTACATTATGTTCACAACAATTTGGTTATTTTGGTGATTTTAGCTTGTATTTGGGGTGATGTGTTGCAAGTTCCCTCTGTGAGAGTTTTAAATGTGAAAGAAAAATGCTCAAATTTGCATTTTACCATAGACACTGTGTATAAGTGAAGTTAGTGGTGACATCCAGTGAAGCGAAGTCTGTCTCATTTTTTCTTGAAGTTTTTTGACCTTTCAACCTCAGTCTTTTAATTGAATCGATATGTAAGTGTTACACTGAAGCGGTACATGCATGTGCATTGGGACGTATATTCTTAAGGTAGGTGAGCTCAGGTAGTAAGATTTTGCATGACATTTGGTATGTGCCACCACCAGCCGACGAATTCGGCAGCCTCAACGGCATAAACTGTGTGGACCGTGGTGGCAGAATACTAAATTCATCCCGAGCAGATGCATATGAATGGCCCAGTGTAAAGTTATTTTACTGATAAATGGAGCTAGAGGGAGTAGGCCTAGACTAGCAAAAGCTATCTGTCACGACCAAAATACGAATGATAAAACTAGTAAAAGATAGCTTGCTTTTGCTTGTCCAGACCGTAGGTGGGGGTGGGGGGCACTCACATTGTGGAGGTGATGCACATGTAATGCTGTTAGGACCCCCGGTCCGTTTTAAACATCATCGTCACCCAAAAATGTCATATTTTTTGACATTTTTACCAATGTCACCCAAAGACCGCTATTTTTGGGAAAATTTTCAAAAAAAAGACACCTCCTTTTAGAAAATTTGGCTAAAATCTCACCAAGGACCCCATGTTTTGAAACATTTAGCAAATTTGTGCCCCAAATGACCCCTATTTATTGACAATTTTGCTGTCTCTCAACCAAAGACCCCATATTTTTGCATGTTTACAGTCACCGAATGCCCTTGAGTTTGAATGTGCCATCCATTTCATGTGAGCGCCCCCGGGTTTAATTGCTGACTTGCTACTAGCTGGGCACATCCTGGTTACCACTGCCTGGCTGCAAAAGCCATGTTTTCTAGCAAAAAAAGTACATTGACCCCGGTATCTAGATCAAGATTAAGCTTTGTGCGTGTATTCAGATTTCTTGTCAATGAGGGCTCCCTTCATCATGATATCCTATGGAGTCTATGTAGTTAAATGACAAAAGGACCGTTCGGACTGTTTTCCTGAAAGGTTTTATCCACATTTTATTTACATTTAATGCATATTTCTACTGAGTACAAAAAAAAAAAAAACATCATGTTTTATTCCCTTCGACATTTCCACAGATATCAGTCGATAGCCAGTACATATATACAACACAACAGGAATTTTGAGGGTCTTAAGCAAGTAGCCAACCTGTCATCATAATGGAGTTTTAAAGGTATTTTTTGAATGAAATGTGATGTAAAGAGGTCAATGTCTAGATTCATGACATTTTTAACTAGTTTCAGAGCCCATTGTGTATATATCGGTTATACACCACTAACCTGGCTGCCGTAAGGATAAAAAATCTTGGGTGGACTACTTTCTTGCATGGCATCTGGAAAAAAGTGCTTTAAAATGTCTGGAAATGCACTAGTTATACATGTATTAAGAAAGTGATGAAATTTCATGATTGACATGGTAGACTGGTATGTTTTCTCAAACTAAGCGGCATTTTGACAGTGATTTTGAGGCAATTTACTCCGCGGTCATCAATTTCACATCAATTTACAAATTACTAGCTTATAGAGAATCTTGGGTTGCCGATCTGACATCGGGCGAGTTTGGTGATTCGTATCTAAAAAATATGTTCAAAATTTGGTTATTTGGTGATTTTAGCTTGTACTTTGGGGTGATGTTGTTGTATTTCCTCTGTGAGAGTTTTAAATGTGAAAGAAACATGCTCAAATTTGACATTTTCCCCATAGACTACTGTGTATAAGTGAGTTAGTGGTGTGTAACCTATAGTTACCTGGTCTGGAACACCCCTGGAGCAGTGTGATAACCCTGTCTACCTAGGAGTTACCTTGGACCGCACTCTCACTTATAAGACCCACATCGAGAAGACGAAGAGTAAAGTATGTTCACGCAATAACAATAACATCCTGCACAAACTAACTGGCACAAGATGGGGTGCTCGCCCACGTACCCTAAGATAGACGGCACTTGCCCTGTGCTACTCATGTGCAGAGTATGCTTGCCCTGTATGGGAAAGATCAACCCATGCCAAGAAGCTTAATTCAGCATTAAATGCCTCCTGCCGGCTTATCACAGGATGCCTCCGTTCAACACCAACGGAAAACTTATACATCCTACCAGGAATTGCTCCACCAGACATCCGTCGTAGCGTAGCGAGCATGCAAGAGCGTAGCTGCCAAGTATCTATGTCTGGACAGATACCTGTTGCCAACCGCCTTAAATCCAGAGAGAGTTTCTTAAGCAAAGTCCAACCTCTTGAAACAGTCTCTAAGGAGCTGAAGAGAGTCGCCTTGTGGAAAGAAAGACTTGCCATCAACCAAGTAACTTCTATTGGTATTGAACCTGGTGAGCATCTCCCACCTGGAGCCGACTACTCATGGGCTGAATGGCGATGCCTCAACAGATTGAGAACCAGAACTGGCCGATCTAAGGTTTCCTTGCAGAAATGGGGCTACCTGGAAGCATATCAGGACACTACCTGTGTTTTGTGGAACAGCACCACAGACAATGGAACATCTCTTGGCCTGCCCACTGCTGGAGCAACAATGCACAAAGAAGGACCTTGCAGAATTCAGTGAAGCAGCCAGACGTTGTACCCATCTCTTGCTGGGATCATATTTGAGAACCACAATGTTTGGACACGATAAGAAGAACTTGTATGCAAAATATTTGTGATTAATATTTTAACAATTAACTTTTCACTGTAATGCATTACTTACATAATTATTTATCATATTGTTTTTGTTGTATTCTATAACGAACAAATAAAAAATGATTGAAGATTGAAGGTAATTTGCAGTGAGATTATACCCCTTGCGGGACCTGTTCTCAATACATGAAAAAATACACATTTAAAATAGTCAATATAGCCAAAGAAAATGATACTTGTACTACTGCAAAAAAAAAATACACACTTAGGGTTATTTTGTTGATATGTTTAAGTTAATTTTTCCTATTTGTATCATTGAACCAGTCACAATCACAGTTGAATTTGTACCCCTAGCTGGACTAGAACTTGATTATTGTGAATTTGATACCCATATAGCAGTAGTCCCGCATTTGCAGCTAGTCCCTCTTTTTTTGGAACGAGCAATGGTTCCCGAATATCCAAGAACCCCCGGGTGTGTTGATATGTTTGAGTATTTACTTCGCAGCATTCAGCGCGTGCTGATTCGCTAATTCCCGATGACCCGGATTCTTTATCGCAATGAAGAAACAACTACGAACTGAGAATTTTCTCGAGCAAGAAAGTCTGAATAGGATTATCCTCGGAAGGGCCACTTGAGAGAATATGAATAACAATTGCAATTATGGGGCGGCAGATAGATCGTTCAAACGTCAAGTGGGTCGTTGTGGTTCCTTCTTATCTCTTCCTTCCATGGTATGATGGAGCCTGTTTATGACACGTTCCTTAATATGCTACCAGCAGTGGCGTAACCAGCTTTTTTTTTGGGGGGGGGGAGGGGGCAAGCATAAATTTGTTAAAATAGTGTAGGACTATGTTGTTTTCACTGTAAATTGGCGCGGTGTGCAGGATTTTTTCAGGGGGCATGAAATCAACTAAATGAGGATAAAATCAACAGTGTAGTCATTACTGTCTCTGCGGATGCAACACGCAATGGAAAATAGATTTGTCTTCTTTAATATTGCTGTTTTCCTCCCTTTTGGTCAATTTCTCATTAAAAAAACACCTTATGAGAAGTCTACAGACTTATCCTTCACTATAAGCAAGACTTTCAAATGTTTTGATACTTTAGGGTGGATTACTGATAGTGCCTCTGAGTGGAAAAAAATATAGTTTGCAAGATTCTACTAAAACTTCCCACTCAAATACTCAAGGTATGTAACGCACTATATATTTATGAACGCTGTGAAATTTTCAATCAGGTAATGATGACCATGACTATTGAAAATGTTATAAACATGGTTTCAATAAGCTCTTTTGCTACACTGAGAATATTAATTAGTCAAAAAAGTGTCTTATTTGACTAATTAAAAATTAATCAAGCAAATCAGTTGTTTTATCATTCATAATAATGTACTTCAATGCTGGAAACATGTTTGCTATGCTGAAAGATAACCTTCCCATATTTTAAACTAGTTTTCATGATTACAAAATATTTTCATTACCTCTAAATTTACACTTTAAAATGACAAATTAATGACTGACGAATTGACTAATTAAAGACGACTTTAGACTCATCAAATGACTATAGAATTAGTTAGTCAAGCACAACAATGACGAGTTTAAGTACACATTGGTCATTTGCTAATTAGTCTTTTGACGAATTTTGTAATTAAAAAGTCCTAATTATCAAGTTGTAGAAATACTTGAAATTATGAAATTTAATCCGAAAATCTTTAAAAAAAACATTCTTTTTAATTCAAACCACTTTTTAGCACTTGTGGATTATAAAAAAATAATGTGTATGACTAATATTTAATTAGTCAAATAAGACACTTTTTCGACTAATTAATATTCTCAGTGTATAGCCTTGATATTTAAAAGACCTAGGCATGACAAAACAGACTGATTAACATGGTATGTGGCGTCTTTGGAATGATGTCTTAACTGTATTTTAAGCACATTGTACTTTTTCGCTCATTTTATCTTAGATGCCCTGCCGGCACTGAAAAAAGAAAAGGTGTCACATTTTAGGTCTTCAGATGAGCATGTAAAGGTGTCAATTTGACACGGTTGAGGTGTAAGAATGACACCTTTAAACACCTTTAGGATGTCAGTTGACACCTTTAGTGTGTCAGATGATACTAGATGACACCTTTAGGGTATCAGAATGACACCTTTGGGGTCTCAAAATGAGACCCCCCAAAGGTGTCATTCTGGCTTGACAACCTAACAGTGTCATTCTGACATCTTAAAGGTGTTATTCAGACACCCTAAAGGTGTCACCTGACAACCTATATGTGTCATCTGACACCATAAAAGTGTCAGGTGTCATTCTGACACCCAAACTTGTGAAATTGACACCTTTACATGCTCATCTGAAGACCCAAATTGGACACCCATTTAAGTGTCATTTTTTAGTGTACCTTTGTAAGAACCAGAAGCAGGACACAGCGTTTTCTTTGTGCTTTGGTCAAAACATGACGATCACCTCAAAAAAGAGAGGTAGCGGTATTTGTGTTACTAGATCTAGGAGCACTTTCCTTGTAAACACAAGGCAGGGGTCCGCTCCGTGATTTTTGAAAAGTGGCAAAAACAGCATTTAGCGATTTAAGGGGGTATACGAGTTCTAGTGTAATAAAGAGTAAACAGTTTCAAGGTCACGGGGATGTTTGAGAATGATCACATTCTTTTCAAAATGGTCTTCAAGTGTCCATTCAGTCATATTGCATAAGCCAGGAAGGCCACGGTAGGCAATGGTCTACAATCGCCTATGGAGGTCACTTATCTTGATCCTCTAAGTTATATATTCAAAATGGCAAATATAGAGCAAATATATGTTTTCTGTTATGATGTGGCCAGACAAACAAAGCGGAACACCCAAAAAGAAATTACACAGGGTGACCTTGAAGTGTCTTCAAGCTATAGTACTGAAACTAAATGTTGTAGTTTAGACGAACTATACTTTTTATTTTCCTTGCGACTAGACGAATAAATTGGTATAGCTTTCAAAACAATTTGTTAAAACTTTTCCCTCTACAAATATTCCAAGGTGGCAACCAAAAAAATCTAAACCATATTATACAGGGTGCCCCAAAAAGTATCCGCCTTTTTCACATACTTCCAGAAGGTAATTTTTTTTTGGTTTCTGGTAATATTACTAAACTATAGGTAGTGTAATGTAACTGGCAAAAAATCTTTAAAAACGATGAATTGTAAAAAAAATAAGTCTGTTGGGCTTAATTCAACAAAATTACGAAAATTTAATTTTCTCCACTGATTGTCATATTGACAATTGCTATAGGACCTACCATAATATTGTAATACACCAAGGAGAAACGTCAATAATAATTATTTGAATAAAAGGTTATCACTTCCAGCAACATTGCGTAACATGTAGGCCACTTTAATGATTGGGGTAATCGTTGCATAATGCAGTAGGCCTACTTAAGATTAGACCACTTGATATTCAAATGCAAGTAAGGGCGATGTCATCAAATTATGGTTACCGCGGGCTTTTCAAATTCACATATCCTGGCGTGCATTGGTCAATACGCTTCCTGGAAGTTAGTATTCTGAAGAGTCCGGCGGTAGAACCACAGACCTTGCATATGACTTTGCAAAATAGTCTGCTCGAATGATTTGATGGTATGTCAAAATGACGGCCAAAATGGCTTCACTTCTTATTGGGTCACCTTGTAATACATGGTTAGCAAAATTCTAACCAAAGTTTGCATTTAACCTGCACTCATTCAGGCACTGAAAACTTCATTCACGTTCTCAATAACATTTTCAAACATATTAGTCTTGCAGATTTCAATAGCATCCGCGACCATGATGTCTGGGGGATTTCAACATTATTACCCATAAAACGGTAGAGACCACAAATCCAGCATTGCCGTCTATGTACTTTATAGTTTTTAAGTAATTGCTGTATTCCCTTGTCACCTGCTATTGTTCGTGTATCTAACGGTAAATATTTTAATTTAATTATAGGCAATATGAAGAACTTGAATATGAATAGGCTTGTCATGTTAAGGGATACATTGATAGTTGATATACGATTCCATATTGATTAATCTTTAAAATGTAAAGATTTTTCAAATGTCAGGAAAATATTATAAATTGATAACGTATTTTGAACATTCGACAGTGACAGCTAAATTTGAAGCATGAGTATCTGACCTATGAGATTAATTATATTTCACTAAAAGCAAGAAGAAATTGAAGGAAATCGATGTTTGTCTAAATTAATTCTTTAAGGTTTATTACAGTTTTACCAATGGATTTCAAATAGGTATGTTATAAGTAGAACTGTATAGGCAATTTGAAACGAGTTTGTTGCCCTAAATTGTTCTATCACCTTGATCAGGGACTCCAGGGTTAGGTATGTTTCCGCCTCCAAAGGTTCTATGTTAACGCGTACTAACCATTTCAAAATGGCTGCCATTGCTTTATAATAAAACTTCCATTATCATGACTATAGAAAGGAACTTTATCCCTTACATTCCTGAAGAGGGCTTAAACATTTTAAGCGTCCATGGCAGCCGGAATGAAGCATGTTTTTTTTGAATGAACTTAAATTACCCATGCTTAGAATAAGAATGGTTAAGGCGACTCCTGGAGCAAACAAAAGGTACTTAGCCTATTGACATTTGGTATTGTTTTCCTGAATTCAATATGGGGCTATTTATTCATCTCTAGAAACCCAACTGAGGAAACAAAACACGTCCGGCCCCTCTTTGACGTTTTAATAACCACAGAAACGGAACACTGCTGATAACATTTTTCCGCATTTTCTCTACCGTAATTTTTGACGATTCAATGCTCGGCGGCCCGGTAAGTATTTCCCACGTGTAGTCTGTGTCACAAGACTGCGAAAGATATGGATCTAAATTGGCACTGCGTGGGATTAACGTTATCAGTCCCTCGTAGAGAATGTGTGTTACATAGAACTAAATCTCAAATATCTCCGGAAAACAAGGGTTCTATGCATGTTTGTGCATCAGAGGGTCCGTTACTTGTTTTGTTTTGACATGTCGGCCCTATCCTAATTGGTGTCGGCTGGTGTGTACCTATAGAACCTGCGAAAAATTGAACATTTTTATTCGGGTACTTACCGGGCCTCACTAACACGAAAAGTAAACGCGCAATCGCTATGGTCACATCCCATTTTTTCCACAAGGCCTTTCGATCTTTTCCAGTTTAGAATTTTTAAAACACGGGGATCAATTGACGCCATTTTTCATTTATAAACATGATTACGTACTACCAGATCGCCGATTGCATGCAGACCACTCAACATAAAATGACGCTGGGAAGGAACTTGGGCCCGGCAGGAGGAGCCGATGGGGAAGTCCGAAGCTAAATAGCACTGATGTGTATGGCAATATTATGCCCAATTTTTTTCGCTTAACACGTGGTTGTTCCGACAGAACACTGATTTTCAAAATCTAGCTTTTTGAATGGTTAAACCTGTTTTTATCAATCTGGCGATAAACCAGGTTTTTCTATCCCAGGATATTAAATCCCCACAGCACTAAAATACAGGTCTTTTTACGACTTTGCCACCCTTCGCCTCATGCAGTTTGTCATTCTGTATGTTTCATGAGTTAATTTAAATAAGAACACAAAATCACTCCAATTTCCAGTAAGAAAGAATGTGCTTTATTCAATTTGATCAATTTTGCCATTTGAAGTAGTAAAATACCATTTGAATGTATAATTGGGAAATATCACCTATGCTTAAAATGTTTTTAAAAATTCCAAATATTTCAGGAGATTCGTCAGAGATGGTATACACTCTTTAAATCACATAAAAAGAAATTAAAAGCCATATCCACCAAAATGGACCTTTGCACACTGATTCCACCTGGCCCACGGCGCGGATTATTCGACCTTATCTCGGCAAGTAGTTAACCCTTTCCCCGGACTTGGGCTAACGTACCTCAGATGAATATTCAATAACAATTCATGAACTGTTGCGTGACCTGAAAATCAGAAATAATTTGGCCTCACAAGAGTCATTTTCCAAGTGCGACCAGAGTGGGTTTTTCAGAAAAACCAGTACATACTCGATATCAGAACCCCCTGGGCCGACCGAAACCTTTTTAGCCAAGAGGCATAGAAGTTGCAAGGGATCGACACTTACAGAGACATGAGGAGATTCCAGAAAGAAGCGCCCCAATTTTTCTCGAATCCTATGTTTAATTTACATATTTGGAATGCTTACCAATGTATCGATCACACCTGAAGTGAATACGCCGAATACGCCGTCCTTTATGTAATACTATGATGATTTAGTAAGTTCTGTCGTGGCACGACAGAAAGTCCAAGCATGGTTTCTATGGGGAACGATTACGATCGCAGGCAATTCAAAACAAGGTTTGCGGTTTTCTTTTGCACCTGTGTTTGTCCATAAACCTTCCAAACGTTCTCGGTAGGTGGTCACAACCGATCCAGTGAATTCGAGAGAAATTCATATCTTAAAAAAATCATCCTCCCTGTCACTTTAAAAATAAATGCGAA
>JAMKCH010021652.1:0-27377 GCA_023653785.1 Ophioderma brevispina
AATGTTTTCTCCCAAATCAGGGACCGTTACAATATCTTCTACCCCGTACAAGGCATAATACGCATTCAAGTGTAGGATGTTTTTCACAGAAAGAGCACAATCACAAGGAATAAACCGAGAGACTAGCTCACCTTTAAGCAATAAATAGGTCATGTAAGTATGACCACTTTTAGATTGCCGCTAAAAACAATTTTGTCCCTTCATCCAATCAAACCCGAACTCAAACCAAATTGACTTTCTCTGCTAGTGCTTTCACATTGCCAGGTCTTTTTGTTTATTAAAAAATAACAATACAGTAGTCAGATTTGGTTTGTTAATACTAAAATAGGCTAACCTACAATATTTATAATTTACTGGAATTTGCGGGTAGCATCATTAACGTGACCCCATATAAAGACCCCATAATTTATATTTAAAAGATAAAAATGCATATATAATAAGGATACTAAGAAGCAATACAAATAACACAAATAGCCGTTTTATGAAAGATTTTCAGTAGTATTTACTTTACCTCATTTGCATAGATTTAGAGTACTGTGTACCATTTGAAAGCAATCCAGTGTTTGTTATCTCCAAAAGCTTACTTCACACGTGCTTAAGTAACATGCACGCACACATGCACAACACACACATACTATAACATACACACACATCCCAAATGTCTTCCAAATCTTCTAAAAGAGGTCTTTTGTCATCAATGTCCTCTTGGCAGTGTCATTCACTCTTTCTGTGTAGTGATATAAATCGAAGTACACTAATATAACTTTTGCATTGCTTGGAAATCTATTTTGAGGTGGGTATTATTAAACATCAGGAAACAAAATGAAAAAATAAAAAAAAAGATGTTGTATTGAGTCAAATACCATAACAAGACATGTCTTAAAAACATCCAGATATTAGAAAAATCAAATGCCAGATTTGTATTTGCACCTAGTCAAAAAGATGTTATGATTTAGAATAATACATTCAAAGGTAAGAGTTTGGAAATGATTTTGCTAAACAATTCATAATCTCTAAAATAAAAACAATTATTCCCCCTAATAATAATACTTAAAATTGTCTGGGAAATGATTTCTGTTAGATGTTATAAAATAAAAGCCAACAATGGAAGCAAATAGGCTGTCAAATGAAATAATGTTCTTATCAGACTCTATGTATTCCTGTTTTCATTTAGTAGCCCATCAATTGCTAAATGTTTGTTTCCCCACATTTAACGTAGATTTAGCTAAAATCTAAGGATTGCTGATGGTGGTGAAAGTACACATGTAAAGAATTGCATTGGTTGATCTTTAAACCATGCTCAGAAGAAAGAAATGGTGTTTTGGTATAAAAGAATTCATACCTAAAAACCAACCTGTCTCTAGCTTACAAACTATTCCCACTTGTTGCTGAGATACTTGCAAGGAAAAAATGCAATTTTTCATTTGGATATTATTAAAGAATTTACTCTCATTTTCGCAAGGGCAGTGTTTTGGCAGTTAGACAAGAATACAAACCACGCAAAAGTAGTCCGAGTGCTCTGACGGACAAGCCATGTAGGGGGGGGGGGGTGGGTCGTTGTCGCCCAACGCTACGTGTATCGAGGCTACTACTGCAAACTTTTATTGGATCACAGCCATTACCAGAAAACCCTTTAACCATAACCTAAATCTTAACATTAGAATTTTGTTGCCCATCCTTACATGAAGTAGAACCACAAAATACTTTAAATAAAGAGAAAATCACAGTATATCTAATACATCAAATTTTGGAACTAAAAAAAAAAAGTCCCAACAGGGTAAAGAAACTTGATGCAAGCAAGAGTTGAAGTATTTTGTCTGTTAGACACCCAAAACAAGTAAATACCAACTTCAAATTACAAATGTTCAAGGCATCTTTCTCCAGAACTTCCAAATAGGTCTTCATTATCATCTAAGCCAATGAATATCTCTTAAAAGAGTGCGTAGCAGTTTCATTGGGAGGCATGATCATTTAAAATATAGAATGGTTAGTAAAAAAAAAATAAACTGCTTAGTCTAAATTCATTAGCCAACATTTCTTCTTACACAAGCCATGTAAAATAACAAGTATGGACCATAATTTGGACAATTAGGACCAGTTTACATGAAGGGTTGTAAATATACTGTTCTTAGGCAGATATCCACAATTACAATAAAATACAATTTTTTATAATTACATTTAAAGCCTATATGTTTTAAAAGTCCTGAACATAGTAGTTTTGAATATTACTCTCCATAAACATTGACTGAAAATTTAGAAATGCTATTTAGATATTTAGAAAATAGTACATCCATATGTTTTGTTTTAGCATTGGAAGTGAACCATATGTCCTGACACAGAAAATTTTTGAATTATCTTGTACTTCTACAGGAAAATTTTTTATTTTTTGATTATTAATTTTATATGCAACATCATCATATTGAAGATCTAAATTCATTAGAATAAAACGATTATAAGTTTAGGAAAAAAAAATCTATCAGGGACGGACAACATATGAAGGGCAAAAATTGTGTCTGTCCCATTTAGCTCTATGGGGTGGGGTGGGGGCGGGGGGCTCTGTCCATGACCAAAAAAAAAAAAAAACATGTGTACCTGCACCATAAAGAAATTAAAACTCTTAAAAAATCATGATGAGAACCAAAAGTGATCACTATGACAAATGAATGTCTAGTCTTTTTATATGCTACCACACAGAAGAAGTACACTCCCTATTTAGTCCACAAACACCAGCTCCTCGATACGCACGATCGATAATAGCCCTGGTAAAAAGATAAACGGAAATTAACAAAATGTTTAAAAAATTATCTTTATTTTAAAAGACTTAATGTTGTGTTTATCCTTTACTAGACATTAAAGGTGCTGGTTCCGATTTAGGTGTTATCATGTTCTCTACTTGTATGAGAGCTGGCACTTGCGTACATCATTGCCAAATTTGTGAGACAAACAAAACTTGTGGTTTTTTATGGTAAAAGCGATAATGTAATGTTTTGTATCACAGTGTCCAACAGGGTACTAAATGTTCTATTAATTTCTACTGTTTAAGAACAAAAATGTTGTAAATTCGGTTCATTTATGGAAAGAAATAACAACAATTTACAAATCTTCAAAAGAGGAGAATACTAAGTAAAAATTTTATGCACAGTAGGCAATTATGTTTCGAATTAACATTTGGGTCAAATTTTTACCGATACACACACAGAGATGGACACACTTTACCAAAGCAATCCTACGAGCTGCTTGCTTCGCAAATGGCACAACAACTATACATGGTTATAATCAAGAAAAATAGGGCACATCTTTTCCCTTGTACTGGCTCCACTACGGCCTATCACCCCTACCCTGAGGGTGTTGGGTCTTTGTTGCCAGTTAGTAGTAACCGCCGGAAAATAGTTGGACTCCTATTTTCCTGATATTAAATTCAGGTAGTATAAATATTTACATGGCTGTAATTAAATACTTAGCTTCATTATTCATTAAAGGTTCAACAAGAGAATTCAATTGTCAGATATCTCTAAATAGAAATTAGAAAGTTCTGATTTTTTGCGATGTTGTAAAGCTTTCAATTAAATAATCACATCTGAAACTGGTATTTCTTTGCTACAAAAAATTGTGAAATTTTTGTGTCTGAATTTTATTTTGGGGGGGGTTTAAATTGGAGCAAATAACAAAATTCAGCCTGTTTTATATTGAATCAAAAACACCTTTTGTTTTCACTTTGAATGACATTTTGTAGCAAAAAAAAATTTTAAACTAATCTATTAGGTGTCTAATTTATATGAAATCACTACATGAACACAATATATGGTACCTTGAATCTCCCATTGCATCTACACAGCACTGAAGATACCATAGTCAAGGTTACCATCCAAATTTTATAAGTTCATGTGTAGTTGCATTTTGCTGGTATATAGATTCCTGACATGTTTTTGATGATATGCAAATGAGCTCATTATATATTCACTGCCATGCTGATATCTTGTTGCAAAACTACATTCCCCTCCCCTTAAAGTTTGATGTTATTGGTATTGAAATTTGTCTAAACATGATATTGAAATGAACAGCTGCAAAACAAACAGACTACACACACATACATCCAGCGTGATATTAACAAGTTGCCCATGGTTGTGGGTCCCAAAAACTTAAATCTTCTGTCAGGGTGTCAAATTCTTTTATCAAATTTATGCTAATAGGCATCAGCCCCATCTATGGCGCTGGATATCTCAGTATAGAGCAATGGATTCGGCAAACCATGGTCACCAGTTACAACCTTGCTTCATCCAATGTTCTTGCTAAGAACCTCAACATCCCTAACGGGAATGGATCACCTTTATTCCACTTTTACTCATTGTTGGCAATAGCTCTTTAGTGCCATGATTACATAAATTTGTCAGTGATTTGAAAATGACACTCTTGAATTTGATATCTGAAATGTCTCACTTAGAATTATGATTACAACAAGAAGACATCATGTGAGACCAACAAAGTCGTATCTGCATTTTTGCCAGTTTGCAGGAGCAGCATTTTTGGTTCAAATTTCTTTTTTTTCCCTTGTTTTTTCTCGTCTTCTTTCTTTCATAAGAAATTCATGTTGTATTCAGATTGGGGTAAAAGTTTAAAAATGAGTTTGCTAAGTACCTTAAATTTTTCAAAATCAATGAAAACTCAATTTTGCTAAATGTCATTTACGCTTTGTGCATTTAAATGACGCAATACATGAGGGAGTAGAAGAGTAATTCGTTGGTATACACATTTTAAGTGCATCATAACATTACAAGGCTGTTTGAAACCTCTCTTAGTCTTATTAGACAAACACAAGAAAAAAATATCATGAGTGACACACTTTAAAACTTCTGATTTGATATGTATTCCACTACTAACATCCACTGCTAACAGGTTTTTTTTTTCATAAAAATACAGTTTACCCAGATCCGCTATGGAGTTGGACAATAGAGGTCACTATACAAGCTCATGACCCTTGGTAGGTTTATATCGCAAGATTTACACCATGAGTTTCCCCTTCCTTGTTAGTATCATTTGTCAAAATGCGTTACCACTTTTTAACATTGTTTAAAAATAAAAGAAAACTTGTATAAGTCAAACAGCTGTAATTAGGCTAAACCCATACGTAACAATGAAATTAAACTCACATCTTCTCCCCATTCATTGCCCCAGCTGTTCTTGATGATCCAATAGGGCATGGTTCCCTCTTTAAGAACAATTAAATGTGGGTTTTATTAATGTAGCAGCATTCACCTGTTTGGGGATAGTGAAAATATGTTGCAACCACACCAAATTATAACCTTAGCCCTGGACCACTGCAATTATAGTTGCCTGCTCCACAGCCGAACGATGAGTATTCAATTATAATCAGTGGCGTAGAATAGTGCTGTGGAGGGCAGCACTTTTCCCTTATCAAAACAGACTCATGCTAAGTCCTTCATTATAATTCAACCACCAAACAGGATCACAATGAGAGTCACAGATTAGGAATCAGTACTCAGATTTAGTTTGGTGGGGGTGTGGCTAAGGAATCGGAATCCTTACTCATTTCCAAGGGTCATTTTGGTAGAAAAAAAGGTACCTATTTCTAAGGATTTTGCTTCAGAATATATAAACCGTTTTTTTTTTCAATTTTCAAAGACTTGTGCAAGTTTAAGCCAGTTTTCAGGCAGGAAAAAGGACCACAGTTTAAGGATTACTTGCAGAACACGGGACCCATATCTAAGGATTTTCTATGACAGAGTAACTTATTTGCATGACATATCCTCATAAGCCTAATATAAGTACTCCCGGGCATGTTTGCACTCATTGAATAAATTTTGCATGCTGATTCTGAAATGGTCAGGTAAATCACTATGAGGTAGTAAAATCTCAATTCCCTTGCCACAGTTCAGTAGTTTTCATTCACCAATGCATTTAGAAAATACACCCCCTGGCTTTTGGTTATGATATATGATACCAAGATCACACAAGGTCAGTTCATGTCAATGTATGTACAAGTACAATCCATTGAACTGTGTCCTTGGTGGATGAGCATACTTTAACTCATAGTGAATGCATAATTTCAAAGTCTGAACATTAAAGGGGGATGGCCCGAATTTAAAGATATTAATTTTTTCTTGGTAGATTGGCCTTCACTCCAAAACTCCATCTGCAAAGTTTCGCGCCGATATATCAATCCGTTATGTTTGCGAGAGCTAAAACGTGATTTTGTAAGCCCCATAGAGTACTGTGTAAAATTAATATTGGTCGACCAAAATGGGGCACATTTTCGCTCATAACTTCTAAACCAAACATCCTTTTTGGCTCTAAGCTTCAACAGGGTAAAGGAGGGAGGGGGAAGGAGGAAGGAAGAAAAATAGTGCTTTCTTCTGATACAAAAATAATGACCACTTCTGGGGACGGAGGCTATTAGCGAATTCGGGCCATGGACATTATTCCAACAACAATGGTAAATGAACTCACCTGTTCCATATCCAACAATGAGAACGCCATGATCTAAGAGAAATCCTGGACAAAGTATCTCATATGGATATGAAATACCTCCTTCATAATACATCATTGCCATAGCATTGATTCCAATGGATATGGGACCATTAGATGCTAGCCATGAGGCTATTTCTGCAATCAAGAATATTAAACCTTGTTATTAGAAGGGTGACCTTTGTCAAAGACTTGGTTTACTAGTTGGAGTGCAAAACTTGAGGCTTACTCCAGGTTTGATTTTGGCCATATTAACCCCCGAATTAATTTTTGCTTGTTTTTTTTCCAAAAAAGGTTGTGATTTACATAAAAGTATGTCAAGGTATTGAGATGGATGTTAGGATTAAAAAGTTAGGCACATCACCTTTCTGCAACCTATAGATTTGACCTATGACCTCTTGAACATTGCAGACCAGAATTAAAATGGACAGTTTGAACAAATTGGCATTTTTCATCATTTTAATTAATTCCTTCTATGAAAACAATTTGTATTACCACTTAGGCCAAGTAAAAAATATACAAGTTTCTTTTCCCCCACTCGTCTCTTCTTTGGCCACCACCTCCTCTTTTTACTATTTACTATTCAGAAAAAAGGCAGAAAAGAAAAATTTGAAACAAATTTTCTGGGTTAAATAAATGATAAAAATCATTTAGTGACATATTTAAATTTGCAGCATTAACTTAAATAGCACAAACAATTCTTATAATATTAGACATACCAGAGAGGGCATATTGCATGTGATAGTCGCTTTGGAATGAAATTAGCAAAAAAAATAGGAAAATAGCATATAGAAAAACCATGCTGCCTCCTTTTTTTAAAAAAAAGTCCAGATAAAAAACTATTACTTTAATTTACTTGGCCTTATTGATTTACAACAGTATTTTATTTTGGTGTAGTTGTAGAATTATGTATGGCAGTTTTGATGGTAACCATAATTTACACCCAATTTTAAGTTCATTTTCAACTGTGCCTAAAAATGGGTGTAAATTGCCATTGCTATGGTAACTGTAAAACTTGAAATTCTACAACTGGCTTTAAATTGAAGTTCTCTCATATTTGAACATCAGTTTTTTTTCCAAAGGTTAGACCCAACATGTTTTTAGTGGTATGAAACCTGATGAACACTATCTTGACAAAGAAGATTTGGTCAGTTAAAACTAGATGACTAACTTTATCACAGGCAGTGACTGTGATGGTGATGGAGATGACACTAATGGTGGGTTCATACTTTTTCGCCAGACGTCGGCCGACGCTAGTCTTTCATGCTTTGCGCGCCGGGTTCATGAAACATACGCGTTACGTAAAAAGCATGTTCGAAAGGCTAGCATCTGCAGACATCTGCCGATGAAGTATGAACTCACCTTTATCGGTTGAATCACTGACAGCGTCTGTAAGCAAAGATGTATACCAATGTATAACACAGAATGATACACAAACATGTGTACGCCAGTAGCATGACAGAAAAAAAAAAAAAAAAAAAAAAAAAAAAAAAAAAAAAAAAAAAAAAAAAAAAAAAAAAAAAAAACTTTTATGCCTGCTCACCACAAAATTTTCACCTCCAACCAGGTAAATCTGCCTCAAAACAACCTCTAAATGGGAAAATCTGCCTCAAAACAAGTGACCCCTGTTATGCCAATGGTGCACATTGTATTCTCTCCGATTCAAAAATTGATAGTAATTCTAGATTTGTTCCATCTTCTCTGGAATTGAACAATTTGGAACTTACCTGTTTCATTCTTGCTTATCTTCACCCAGTTAATGATAGTGGCTTTTACAAGGCTCTTGTTAAATTGACATGTGCCTTCACTTGCCTTGTAGGGATAATCTTCTTCAGACATCAGACCACCTATACCAACAACAAAACATGGGTTATCAGTCATGAATTGCCCTTACGATCTTGCAGAAGGAAAGAAGACACTACCAAAAGAAGCAGCAAAATAAATGAATATATACAAGGTATTTTCAATTGCCTTGTATTTCTAAGGTAGTAATGAAGTTTTTCTTTTCTTGTCTCACAGGGCTGTCAATACCCATTTTTGTACATCTCAATTTCTCTCACTTAGGTCTTCCTTTATCAGTCTGAACAGTACAGTCCCCCAGGGTCCAAACTTCATAAACATATAGCTTTGCCCTGAAATCTTACATGAGCAACTTTAACCCCAAGGGTTAAAGGTCAACATGTAAAATATGAATGACTGTATCAACTATTACAGTAGCTCCACGGTCCTAACTTGTTACAAATTACCTATTAAAATTAAAATTACCTACAGATTACCTATTTTGATAATTTGTTCATAGGCAGTGTACATCTCTCCCCCATTGCAGCCATAATCCACCGTATCACAGTCAAGAAGTTCTGAAACAAAAACATCAATATTCTATCTGCTATCCATCTCATTAAAATCATAACAAGCAGAAATCTCACTTTTTTATAGAAAATATGACAGAGATTGATACAGGTAAAATAATGTGTACATAGCTGTTTGACCTCATGCAAGGTGTCTCTTTTATTCTTAGAAAATGTTAGTGGTGACACAATTTTGACAATTGATATAAGTAGTGACAAGCAAAAGCTATTATCCCTGGAGAATCCATTGCAAGAATCTTGCTATAGGCCTACAAAGATCATAATTTGTAAATTATAACGCTCTCTATTGTCCATTCTCTACATAGATCTATGTAAAACTAGATTTTTGAAGAAAAATTATATTTGCTTGCAATTATCAAATTAATTTCCACTAGGATGTAGCTAGTGGAATAACTAATCCATACCAGTTGTCAAAACTGTGTCGCAATTTATATTTTTGTTTTATTTTGGTTTTATCACAGTATATGAGACTTTCAAATAGCTTCCCGATGACCTGGAACATTTGAACCCTACTCCAAATGACCTTTGACCGATTTTTTTTTAAACAGAGTGGATAATTTCAGACAAAAAATCTAATGCACATACCCTGTTCTGACAATGATATAAGCTGACCCTTATTAATCTTCCATTGACCTTCCACATTGCCAGTCACTGAGAATGCCCAGCATGACCCACACTGTCCTTGATCTTTGACTCCTGTCACTGCCCCGAGTTCTCGCCAATCAAACGATGCTGGTGCTCTAGATGAAGGGATCTTGGCTGGCTTTATATTAACAATCTTGTTGGAGGGCTTCACACCAGTGTAGTATTTTTTGAATTCTTCTTCTACAAGTTAAATATGAGACCTTCAAATCATCAATGTTAACACTTTTAAAGGTTATCTCACAATTGTATAAAGACTCAGTTTATTACTGTAGGTTTGAAACAAAACCTCAAAACGTGTTAAGTTCATTTGTGTGAAATCTACAAGTAAATTTACGCATTCTAACTTACCCGACAAATCAGCAAACTTTGTGGCTCCGTAAGTCGCTGTTCCCATCTCGTGCTCATTCAGTAATTTAATTTTCTTCATGCTTCCAACAAAATTCTGGTATCGCTTATTGTACTCTGAAAAAAAAAAGAAATGATTTATAGTTTGAATTGATTTCATGACACAACAGATTTGTACAAAGTTATTAACAACGACCAAGAGAGATACAAAGATAATTTTATGAACACACGGTAAGTGATATGACTAGCTATGACTACTTCACTCTGTTCAATGCTTTCAGAAGAATGACATGCACATGGAAAGAGCATATTTCAAAATACCCAGCCAAATTTATGTCACTCCTGGTAGAGTACAAGAAAATATTGACATTTTCTATAATTGGCCATACATCCCGGACCCAGGGGCATAGACAGCCTTGTGGTTCTGAGGGGAAAAAGCCTGGGTGGGGGGAAAGTCATTACGATTGGAGGGATTTTGCATGATTTTCATCAAAATTTCCCGATTTTACCTCAATGATTTTTTTCAAAGTGGTTCTTTCCCCCCTTGCCGTATTGGCTATGCCACTGATATATCCAGATTGGTGATGAAAAGCATAGACGATGTACGACAGAACGGAACACAATATGGTAAGTTAACTGCTTTGCTGTTTTAACTCAATGTGAGCTTGGGTGTGAGCTTCATGAGCTACTCAAAAATTAAATAATTTGAAAGCTTAATATAATTTATTGTAATAGGAAATGCAAAAAGGAGCTAATGCAAAATATATCTACACTAATTTGAAGCTTGATACATTAAGACTGGATTTAAAAAAAAATTGTAGTCACTCGTCCATATCATTAATATGAACATGACTGCAGTGTGGAATTCAAAATATATGAACATCTTTGTGATGCTATTTGGTGATAAGCACTAATTATATGAAATTGTCAAGCGGAAGGTGAATTAAGATTGTCACGGCATTGTGATGCCTGGCCCAACCTCTATATTACTCCTAGCAAAACACAAGCCACCAGTTCGATTCCAGCCAGTCAAATTTGTTCCAATGTTCCCCATGTCCTGGGATTAATTACAAAAGACTACTTTTCAGTGAATTGGAAGATGGCAGATAAAATCACCACACAATGCATCAATTTTTTGTCAAGAAAATTAATGAAAAACAATGAATATTATCAATATCATTGTTTAGAGTTATTGCAGCTCATATATTTGCTTACCATCACTAAGTGGTTTGTAGGTTCTGTTGAACTTGATTCTCCATGCCTCAAATTCATTGATATAGGGAGAAGATGAGCTGATCTACAAGTGGAAAAAAAACAAAGACAATCCATTGTTTTACCACCTTTTTCATGCAGATTTGTAAAAATGTCTATTTTAATGACATACATAGAT
The DNA here is from genome assembly GCA_023653785.1 of Ophioderma brevispina. Classification (NCBI taxonomy): domain Eukaryota; kingdom Metazoa; phylum Echinodermata; class Ophiuroidea; order Amphilepidida; family Ophiodermatidae; genus Ophioderma; species Ophioderma brevispina. Next base: position 11,233 of record JAMKCH010021652.1, read on the forward strand.
GACATAATGGTGATTAGTAAGTTCTTATAAATTTCTTGACCATTCAAGAATGAATTTACTTTGAATATTGGATGAATACACTTGCGGAACTGTCTGCAGGCAATTTCCCCAAAATACCACCCCAAATTAGATCATGAAATTTAGTACACAGGTCAGTATGGTACTTAAAAAAAGTGCAATTTTGGCAAACTTTGTAAAAACATTATTCCCCACAAGTTTTCAGTTTCTTATTGGGATCCAAAAAGTAGGAAACATTTTTAAAAGCACACTGTGTCTGCCATATGATTTAAAGGGACAATGGAGATCTGTATAGGAGATTTGTTTTTTTTTTACAAAATGGTGAGATTTGTGCACGTGCATGCATCTCATTGACAAATTCATAAATTACAAACAACTCAAAGAAATATATTCTTGTAATAATAATAATAATAATAATGACTATTTATTAAGCGCACATATCCACCTACAAGGTGCTCAAGGCGCCGATATAAACAGATAAAATACATACATAACGGCTAAGCAAATAATAAATGGAATACACATGTGGCACAAGGCACTACCAAAATTATGTAATACATATTACCTCATAAAAAACATGTACTAAATATTACTTTAAAAATGTTTCTTAACAATGAAGTTATTAAATTGCAAATATCAAAGCAAATACTGATTGAACACAATATAATCATCTTACACAATTTAGGAGAATAATACAATACATAAATATACATTCAAAGATGCTTAAAAGCCTCATTAAAAAGATGTGTTTTTAGATTTGAAACTAGAGCGATTTCAGTTTTATTTGTCTGATCCAGACAATTAAATTAACTAAGTGGTGTTTGGGGAACTGAAATATACAGAAATACTCATAAAATTAAAAGAGAATGAGTATAACCAGGTTTGTTCTGTGGTCTTCTGTAGAAAAGCAGTAGTAGTTATGAGCTGTTATGATCACCATTGGATCTCTGAATGTCACTTTACAATAATTTTGAAGCGCTATGTTGTGGAATTCTGAAACCAAAGAATAAACAGGATACAAAGTTACGGAGGTCTTCTTTTCTATCCTCTAATATGCAGCCCAAAATAAATGACTGATTGCTTCCAAATTTCTCATGAACTGATAAAACAAGTTTTGACGAACCCAAAAACGTAAGTGGCATTTTTTTGGGGGGGGGGGTCTAAGGATTTCGCATGAATAACCCATGTCTAAGGATTTCGTGTGAAAAATGACCCACTGGAGCAGATTATTCCTGTATACCAATTTGAAAAAAATTGACACAGGCTTTGGTGTAGGTAACCAGCAATTTTAGTCCTTGTTCTGGAGGGGAAAAATTGGTGTCTTATACTAAAGTTAGTGTAGTGGAGAGCTGATTGGCCAGGATACATACATGTTATTATTGAACAATATAATTCAGCCTATGTCTTTTTCTCAACACGTTTTTCCCACTTGTGGTACAAAATGTAGGCTGTATTTATGATGTGTACTGTGTATGCTGGGTGCATTCAACCTTGAACCGCTGTTCCTGTGAAAGGTATACCATGGAGCTAAGCTCCATGCTACCACTACCAGATTGTAATACCGTCCCGTTGACTTTGTGTGTGTGTGTGCAGTCTTGTAGAGAAAGATTTGGTTGGTCATAGGTCATCCCTATTATACAATTGGACACACTCGTAATTTTGTAAAATACTATTTTAGATAGACGCTACACGTGAGTTAGTTCAGTTTACCTTTGTTGATGCTTGCCTGCTTCCGAGGATCATCGCGAGAACAACCAAACACACAAATTGATAACGCTCCATTGTTACCTCTGCAATCTGCTATCCAAGGGGTGCTAGCACAATCTGTTACCTGTAAATAACATGAATAAACAACTCAAATGACTGCCCCCGTGACTGCTGCTACTACGGTACTTTCGCTTTAGTAGTTTGGTGTTTGTATTTAGTTGGTAGACCATTTCCGGGATAGCTATGCGCAGCCTGTACTAATTCGTCATAATCCTGTTCTTCGATTGGACAAAAATGAAAGCGCGGAAACAATCTTTTTCTATCCGTTAAACGTAGCTTGCATACACGCAACCATTCCTACAGAATGGAGGCTTTGCGAGTTCGTATGCTTAGAAATATTTTCAGCTATTTTCAACAAAATTCTGACTAGGAATTTTTGCTTGTTTTGTTGGAATTCGTTTTTTTTACCGATTCGATCGACAGACATATTCATGTCTATGGAAAACGGTACGCCGAATAGGCCTGAGGGTGCTAGTTGAAGCAAGTTTCATGTATGTATATACGTTGGGAGTGTCAATAAAATTATTAATTTTCCCCCCCCCGCAGTAGAATCAATACAATGATATAAAAGCAGTGAATATTAATATTTTTCATGTTTAAGTTATCATAGTAATGTATTTGAATAATATATAAAATTTAGTTAACCCTTATATGCTGGAACACTGCAAAAATAGGGTGTTAAAATTAACACCGCCGGTGTTCTGGGGACCACACCAAGAGAGTGTCAAAATTCAACACCGTTGGTGTTATTTTAACACCTATTGTATTAACACAAAACGTGTTCTTTTAACACAAAATAGTGTTAAAACTAACAAAATAGGGTGTTAAAATAACACCAATGGTGTTGAATTTTGACACCCTCTTGGTGTGGTCCTCCTAGAACACCGGCGGTGTTAATTTTAACACCCTAGTTTTTGCAGCGTAGCGATTGTCAGGAAAAGTATAATATATTTAATTTCCTCCCTCATAGTACAAAACTTTCTAGCATAGACTGTTTTTAAATATTCGCGAGCGTTTTGTGATTAAAGGCCTATTTAGTCGCGTCGCGATACAAGATTGTCTAGAGTAATATGTAACATTTGAACAATGTGATGTGTGTTTGTGAAATAATGGTCCTACAATAGACCTATAATGTGACAATGAGTACAACTTAATAAAACTACTGACAAAAATTATTTTGTTTAGGTTTTTGGCTTTGTAGTAGTACAACGTTGTGTCATTGTCAACATTAATACTTAGGACCGTTCAACTTAACAAATATTGGGGAATAGTTAAATAGTTCACTTAAAATGAGAATTCTCAAGGTCAACATTTATGTGAACCAACATGTTATCGGCATTTATGCTGAATGATATTTGAATGTAGATGTGTATGTAACTATGAGGACAGTTTAGTTAAATCTGCTGACAGTAATTATTTTTCTATTAGGTTTTGGATGTCGCAGCAGTATCACACTGTCTCATTGTTACATATCCACAACATTCAACTGCATGTCAAATTACATTAAAAAACTCAAACTCTGAAGTGCTCATTGTATTCATGGAGTGCAATATTGTATCTATTATCCGCTGTCCAACTGAATATCCACCTCTAATAATGTCAATATGCAATCATAAATTGGTATGGAAATTAAACAGTGTCTAAATCATGAAATCAAAACCAGCTGTCTTATGCATTTGTCATTGTGAACTCCAGCTCATGTTAGGCTTTTCTTTTGAAGGTGACAAGCGATCATATCCCCTGTCTCGCACTTTACAAACAATTGGGACAGTTAGACGGTGACAATGCCACCTACAAAAATGACATATTAAAAATTACATTATTGGGGTTAAATATATCGATTGGAAATTTTAGAAACATAAATAACTTTTTTCCTTCCAAACATATTTTGTGAAAATGGAAATTGGAACATTTTTTCCAATTCAATGGTAATAGATGGTACAAACTATACATTTTGTATAACCCGTATGACTTAGACGCAATACGTTCCTACTTTTCAACATGTTTGGTACACTTAATAGTTTGAGCCAGTGTAACTGTAAATTGGTCTATATTGAAAAAAAAAAGTGACACCAAATTTGAAGAATAATAAACTATAAGCATTGATTATAGAGGTCCATACTATACTACCCCCCCATCGTTTTTAAAACTACCAAAAGGTGTTTAAAAACCTGATGGTAAACGAAGATGTTGACCAAGCCAGGTCTATGCTCCCGCATCTAAATGTGAAACTTCACTTCGATCGACACCATCATCTCTAGTCTCACACCACACCGTTGAAAAGTATTCCACGAACAACGTAATAATAACATTATATTCTGAGTCATTCACGTATGTTAAAAGTAAACAACACATAAAAGAAATAAAAAAAACAAACAAAAACACGGAAATAACAATGGATACACAAATTACCGACAGGGTTTCATAATCGTTCATTGTCAATAGTGATCTTGCTAGTTCACTGTTCCAATTTCCTGTTCACGTCACGCGCATCAAATCGGCAAAAAATGGCGTCATTCTTGATTCTTGGCACCAGGAATGATGTCCAGGACCTAAACATGTTGAATAATATCATAGGACATTTGGTTCCACATTTCCTACTTTAATCCCTGATTCTTAGCCCCCCAACAATTTGTTCAGTAAGTAGCCCAAAACATTAACGGGTCATTTACAAACCCCGTTTTATTGTGTATTTGCGCCCTAATAAAGCCCCCTTTTCTAGTGCCAAATGCAATTTAACACATGTCCATAAACATTTACACCACATTTTATACAAAACAAACACCACCGGGGTATCGGTAGGACATAATGCGATCCCAAGAAGAGTGAGGATGGGAGACCCACCCACCCCCTCTGGTAGAAGTACCAACCGCCTATTACAACGCATATATCAACCGACACTTGGGTGTACATGTGCGAATGATTAAGTCATATAACCCAGAACACTTTAGTGCTATAATCGTTTACTCAATTTGACCAGTACAATGGCAAAATATCAATTTTCACCCAACAGTATTTTCATACTTTAACTTACTTATTGAGGTCAAGTGATCCATAGGCCTAATGGGATGTTTGTACTTATTTTTATATCAGTAGAAAGACGACATTCGAAGCTATCCTGTGGTACCAAAAGTATAGGATCGGAATGTTCACTAAGGAAAACGGGGGGCAGGGCCGTCCCGCTAGACATTTTGTATGGGTGTAAAGTGAAGAATGGTATTGCTCCAGTAAGATTCCCGGAAGTGTTGTATGAGCCTAATAAAACGAATACAATTAACGGCGCACGTTCGGTCCCTCTTAAGGGCCTTGAAACTGTCCTAGTAGAGTTCTTACGTCTTTCGACCATTTTTTCTTGATCGGTTCGAACTGCACACCGCAAGTGCCTTGACCCCAAACCGGGCGCACACGTAAAGCCCTGACGGGTGGGTACAGGGGCCCGCTAAGGGCCCCTGTCGGGGGCCAGGGGCAGGCCCCTGCGAGGTCCAGGGGCGGACCCCCGGAAGCTCTTGATTTAAGCTATTCAGCACCTGTTAAAATGGACCACTTTTTGAGCGTGTAATTCAAAGTAAAACCGAGTAAGACTGTTTCTAACTTTGCTCACTGAGACGGGCCGTATCTGTAATAACTGGGCTGCCAAAGAGAAATTGCATATACGGCCCCAATGGGTGTGGTTGCAGGAGCAGAGCCATTCTGGGGGTCCAGGGGGCGAAGCCCCCTAAGCTCTTGGAATTCAGCTATTCAGAACCTTCAAGACTACCACTTTTTGAGGGGTAACTGGTAACCAATTCAAAAGACTGGTTTCTAACTAGTAACTTTGCTCACTGAGTTGGGCAGTATAAGCTTGTCCCGCCGAAGGGGAACTATACATATTATAGCTAGCGTCAATGTCTTTAAACGGATAAGCAGAGCCCCTGCCGGGAGTCCAGGGGCATCCTCCCGAGCTCTTGATTTTTAGCTATTAAGAAAGGTATGTTTTGAGTTAATAAAGTAGATTTTCCAGCTAGCCAGTAAACCTATAAGTTTATGGTGCTGGGGCTAGGGAATCGATCCCTACCATTTTTTCTTGACCCTTCAGCTTTTGGGGAATGCCCGGTCTCCCCTCGTGTTTTCTCAATTTTATTTTACACATTTTGATCACAAAACGTGTGGAGCATGAACAAGTCATGATTACGTGGTTAGGCTTGGAACAAACTAATTGGCTGAGGGGAAGCCAAATATTTGTGATTTTGGATTTATGTTACTTCTTGGAGTCATCGTCGTTGTCTGATCTCGTTCTCCTTTTGTTTCATTCCTACTTCCCCTTTCTCTCTTTCTTTTCTCTTTCTTTCCTTCTTTCTTTTCTCTTTCTCTTTTCCTTCTCTCTCTTCCTTTTTCTTTCTTCTCTCTTGAGATCGATGTGGGGGGGGGGTTCCACCCCCCACACCCCCCATGCGTACGGGCCTGAACCGGCGGTGGGCACCCCTTTCCATTGTGTTGTTACAAAAACGTCTCAGGTAGACGAGGTAAATGTGCGGGTTTTTTTTTTTTTCAATTTAAAAAAATGTTAAAGAATTTCCCCATAAATGCCTCCAATCACACCGATGGTAAATGTTAAGTCAAAACACATTGGCAATCATATTTTATTGGAATTAGTTATTTCATAAAACAAACAATACTCGATTTTGGCAAATCAGCGTGTACTTTTTTTCGCGCTGGTTCCCGATAGATTTGGAATCCCGTATAACTGCGTAGAATTTCAATGAATCACTGGCCGTTAATTGTTCATGTGCACAACATCGAAAAGGCGCTCTATAATTCTCATTATTATTATGCTTAGTTGATGAATACCAATGTTCTATTTGTCTCAATGTTTGCAAAACTGGGCTGGAATATGACCTCATATGATATTGCCGATAGTTTCATCATCAACACGATTTAAATAATGCCGACAATTGAGTAGTTGTGAGTGACGAGGGGGCCGAGTGTTAAGGCAGGGACTGCTAATCCATTGTTGCTCTGACACTCTGGGTTCGAAGCCCATCCTCGTCGAAGTTTTGTTAACTTTTTGTTGTTGTTGTTGTTATTAGCCAAAGAAAATTATTCCACACATTTCAAATCAAGCAACAACATTTTCTATATCACATTTAATATCAACAGAGATATTTCATTAACCACCCAATTAAGAACGATTGCAATTTTTGGAGGAAAAATGACAAAAGAATTTTTGCAGCTCTTGGTCTTACACGAACTATTACGTCTCCTCCAAAAGGTCACTAACAATTAAAAGCTAACTGATAAAGTAGCTAAAATTCGCCTTTTTGCTGCCATGACCGGACTAATTACGATCGGCTATTCAAGTGATAAATTTTCATTCAAAAAGTTAAAAAACATAAGTTTGGTAAAAAATTAACACAACTTGTTTAATATTTTCTTACACAACTCAAGATGGGAGGTTTCACTTCCGGGTCTGAGGTCTGTTTGTTTCGAGTCTGTCTTCGAACTCCCCCCGGTGTTTCGAAACCCAGACCTCTGAAACACCAGACCCGAGGAATTCCTTCCGGTCTGAGGTCTGTTGTTTCGGAGTCCTGTTTTCGAAACAAACCGGGTATGTCTCGAAACACCATACCTCGAAACACCACCAGACCGGAAGTGAATTCACTTACAGTTTCACAAGACCTTATTCAACGAATTTCAGTTCTCTAAAGACCTCCATTTTCAGGTTACGTCAGTCCCACAGCCCCCCCCCGCCCCATTGCAAGCTATTTCACACCCTTTCCTGTTTTAAATGCAAACATTCTTATGAAACTCCCCAAAAATGAATTATTTAAAATTGCCGTTTCCGCCGGAGCAGAACAGTTATTGCGTACACGAGTTGCCACTGGGCATTTTGTGCGTAAAAATCGATTAAAGGTCGCCAAATATATTTAAATTGAGCATCGAATACAACTCCGGCGAACATGTTTTGCCCGTGAACGTTTTCTGCCGGAATTCCAACAGGCATCGGGTGCAATAGTATACGCTTAGACAGCTGGATGCACCTCGCAATTTATAAATTGTAAGCCTGCAAGCGTAAGATAAAGATTTTAACAATTAGTGCTGCAGCACCAACCATTTTAGGAAAGTGGTACCGGGACCGGAATAATTTGTCATCATAGCTAAGTGGAACCGTAGGGTTGTGGAATTCATGGAAACAGGTGATGACAAAATTCAAAGTGGTGGCAATTGCATAAGACGCCATTTTCCAGAATTGTAAGCCATCTTAAAGCCAAAAACCCTAAGAAGGCAATTTGGTGTTTTAAAAAATGCTTTTTCTGGGGTCAAGGCGTTCAATAAAACTATTCCCCAAACACTTAAAATTTGCCAGTGCCGATATTTTCCAAGATGGCTGACATTTTATTGGCACAAACCTTGCATTTCTTATATATAGCCTATGAAGATGATTGTTGGGTGTTCAAAATTAAACATTTTTGGGTCAACAGCGTTCAATAAAACTATTAAAAAAACTGTTCAGGTAAATATAAAAGTAATGAAGTTTCATTACGTCACTATTTTCCCCAAAATGGTTCAACATAGAAAAAGGCAAAATCTTATCCTCATTGCTATAACGCACCTTGGATGACGATTTTGGTGACAAAAAGTGGAGGTTTTATAGGTCAAGGATTCAACAGCCATTATTCTCAAAACTGTCAGAGGATGTCGTGAGTCATGGTATTCATGGACTACCATATGTGAACACCAAAAATGTGACACATTTGACTACTCTATATGTATCACCCAAAACATATATCTGGAAATTGCATGGGGGAATTTGATATTTAGGCCTGTATATTTAAGAGAAAGAAACCATTCATTTGTATGTTTCAGATATGTCAGAGTTAAAATGGACCCCCGAATTACGAACAATTAAATGGTTCATGGTCACGTGCACACCTATTGGTAGTCAATGTTTGGGTTTTCGTTCCTAGGGGCATAAAGCGCAGTTCAGTTAGGAAGTTCTAAGGAGGGAGTACCGAGGATTCGTGTTGGTATTAATTATCAAGCATCTGGGTTAATATTTTACACTTTGCCGCATAAGCCTGACATTGCAGAGATGTATTAGCTCCCTTTATTTCATTGTGCTGATAGACTACTTGCTGCATAAGGCCAACTAAAGCTACAGATTCCGGATTGATGACACATCCACGGCAGTCCAGAGGTATCAGCCAAAGTCCTTAACGACTAGATTTTCGCTTACGATATCGCCCTACTGGAGTCCTCTCCCCTAGAGCTCAGCACAGTTATCAAGAACAACAGCTGCAGCTGAAGAATTTGGCCTTAGTCATCAGTGTTCAAAGACCGAGTACATGACTAACACTGCAACCAAAACCACTGCAACCACTTCCACTGCTTAAAAGTTTATGGCGAGTGCATCAACCATGTCGTCCGACTTTTCAAATAATCCTTGGTTGTATGATGGCTTCTCAGTTCTAAGACCTTAACAGAAACAAAAGCCCTTGCCTGTACAGGCATTTTGAAGTTGGAGGAGCGCATATGGAGAAAGTCAAAGTCTACCATAGAAATGAAGTTACGCCCGCTCAAATCACAACTTTTGACCAACATATTTTTTGTATTGCGGCGAAACTTGGGTGCTGACAACATTTGGAGAGTAGCAATTCAGGCATACCGCAACCTCTTCGTTAATGACCACACAAGGCAACCTTTACGTGCAGCTCGTTCACTACGATATTTTATCAGTGCCTGACGTTATGCTGACCTCAGGCTCATTTGGCCCCGAAGTTCCGAAAAATCACGATAGACATTTATCGCCGTAAATACAAGGCTATCACGAGTTTCAACTGGAATTTTGAATTTTCCGCTCAAAGTGATGTTCATAATTTTGCTAGTTCCTGACTGTATACTAACTTAAATAGTTATAATGGTGTCTAAATGAGATACAGTTCCAAGCCAGTTTTCGTAAAAGCAAATTTCTTCGATAAAAATAGTGAAAGGAATATAAACAATTTTCCCTCCGACATATAGCTGGAAATCCAACAAAATTGAACTCCATTGTCCTGTGCTTTGCATGGTTCATAACTCCCATTCACACCACAAGCTGTTGATTGGCAGCCAGAGTGCCCCCGTAAAATAAACTAAAGGAAAACGATCATATGCGCGACCTGTTAACAGCACGTCCCCTTTTCTCGGCATTCATTACCGTTACATTAGTTTTGTAGCGTCCTTTTATTGACTTGATTATAAATGCTAGTTCCGCCTGTATTACCCCCCAAGTTCACTGTTTAATTTATTGGATATTTTTAAGCAATTCGGTACGGTTCCAATGGTAGAGGTCTCTGCCTTGATAAACTCGCTAAGTGAACATTTTTAAAGTTTTTTAAAAAAAAAAAAAAAATTCCTATATTTTTAACTCAACAGTAAGCATCCGATTGGATCAAATTTGAAATTTCTTTTCTTGATTTGAAAAGGATATCACATAATGGGTTTCTTTAGAAAGATAACTAACTGTCCTGTACATTTTTGTACCAAGTTTTTGTAAAGTCATCCTATACGAGTGGTTTTTTAGATCACTAGTGCAAAATCTAATTATATTAAAATCCACGTTGACTGTGTATACGGGGAACGTAAAATAATGGCCTTTCTAGACCTCTGGGGCCTGCCTGAAATTTCCTTTTTCACATGTTGCTACAGAATCATGCTGAACGTCAAGCGCATTGATCGTGTCCCAAATGCCAAATCTATGCTGCTACAGGGTACGAGAGCCGCTGATAACCGATAAGAACTGAGCCAGCTTACTTTTCTTGGTCATATTCTAAGGGATCCAGAGATAGCTTAGTAGGGTATATGCTTTCTACACACCAACACATGCAATAGAAGCCAGTCCGACAGAGAACATTCATATCTCTCCTACATCCAAAATTCTCTTTGGGGAACAAACAAACATGTTGCAACCAAAGGCTTCTCCACTTGTTCCCAAAACAGAAGTGACGGAGGACAACTTGCGAATCGCCTGCTGGCGCAGTCGACTGAGGATGATGAGATGATGCGTAATTAACCCTCTTGGGTACTTGTATTTACAATATTGGGCTCTCTTTGGAATAAAGTGACATGCAAAAAATCACCTTTATATGCATCCTACAGTTTTTAGAATGAGTCTCTTGGTTGTAGTGCTTGATCAGACAAGGTTCTATGACTTAAGCATGTAAGTCATCATTAAGTCTGTTAACTTCACCTTCGGCATATTTACGCGGATCCGCCCTTTATCAATTTTGATAGTTTGTCATCAATCTCTTCCGGTTCACTAGTTTTATCTCGCATTGACTAGCCAATTCACTTTTGTATGAAATGCCGGCCAGAGCGTCGAGTAACTTCAGATTTTGCAGAATAGAGCATCCAGGCTGGTGTTCAGATCTAGTAGAAGGACACAGCCACACCGACTCTTAAAGAGCTCTTTGGCTACCAATTAGTAGCGCGTTGTCTTTAAGCTTATTGCTTCTACTTACAAGGCATTTCCGGCCAATTGCCATCTTACTTGTCCGAATACCCCTCTTTGAATATTCCTGGCAGCCAGAATTTCGTTCTGCATTGACAAGACGCTTGCCTCACTGTTTCCCGCCAAAAGGTCAGTGGGTGACAGGGCTTTCACTTTCAGCAATGCGGCCACTTGCCTATGGAACTCTTTGCCTATCTCTGTTTCGCACCCAGTCCCATTTTTTACTTTTAAGAAAGCTCTAAAATTCATCTATTTCCTAAGAGTTTGATTGTGTGCTTTAATGTGTTTTTTGTTTTCCTCACATGATATTTAATTATGCACTGTTTTTCTTTTATTTTATAGTTTGATGTTAAGTACCTATCCTCATAGTAATACAACAGTAATGGTAAAAGATGAACCATGGTTTTAGGCTAATATAATTACCCTATTTTGTAAAGCGCTTTTTGACCTTGTTTTGAGAAGCCGCTATATCAAATGCCGTTTGGTATTGTATTGGTATTGACTCCTTGACCCAAAAACACTCATTTTTGACACCAATCATCTTCCTAGGTTATATAATAAGAATGCACGGTTTCTTTGACGAGAATGTCCCGGCCAATCTGTGAAAAAATAGCCGTGTTAATATAAATGTCCATGACTCAGACAATTCTGGCAATTGTATTTGAACCTCTTGCCCCAGACACATACATTCCGACCCTAAGTCACCACCATAGTAGTGCTATTACTTTAAAATGGCGGCCATTTTGGCAAAATGCTGGTTTATGCAAATTGGCCATCACTTTTATTTTTGTATTCACGTGTTTCATGAACTACACAACCAATGATCAATTTTAACTATGAATTGCATGTGCTTATTCCGGCCCTGGTTGGTATAAGTTGCCTATAGTGCAGTGCGCTAATTGGCCACAGCACACCAATAAATGAAGCGACATGATTCTGAAGATTTCCTGATGCAGCGTAATAATAATGCCTTGCGCATTGAGACACATTGTTGTGTTTGCGCATATAAGTGTGGTACTATTATTATTATTATTATCAGAAAATCTAAGGCCGGCTTTTTCACCTGATGCTGCAGCACAATGTTCAGTACGATTAAGGAGAACGCTTCTCATGCATATTCGCAGTGGCGGCGCCCCCTAGTTTGCCCCCCCCCACCCCCCTGGCCGAAAGAAAAATGATGGATTTTTGGCAAATTCGGCGATTGTTGGGGGGTCAAAATCACCAATTTTGGAAAATCACGATTTGGGCCAAATTGGTTAACAATCTCCAAATATTTGATACTTTTCCTCCACAGAATTCACTTTTGCCCCCCCCAGAATTTCACTTTTCTCCCCCTTTTTTCCCCCCAGAAAAAGACTGAGTCTGGTGCCGCCACTGCATATTCGGGCTAAATACTTGGGAAGTTGGGACTTCATGATTAACTTTCACTACACATTGCGGTAACTTACATACTAATAAGAATGATTTTTATCGATCAAACAAACATCACTTGAACTTGACCTTGAAAAATCAATTTAGCGGCACCATACTTACCCGGGCCAAGGGCACGGTGAGGGTCGACTTGAATTTCAAACCAAATAAACCCGAAGATTTGAAATGTTTTTGGGAAAAATCACTTCCGGGTCTGAGGTCTTTTTTCGAGGTCTGGTGTTTCTAAACACCCGGTGGGGGGGATGTCTCGAACCCAGACCTCGAAACACCAGACCGGAAGTAAATTCACTTCCGGTCTGGTGTTTCGAGGTCGTGTGTTTCGTGTGAATTCACTTCGGGTCTGGTGTTTCGAGGTCTGGTGGGTCGGACACCCCCCCCGGGGTGTTTCGAAACCCCAGACCTCGAAACAACAAACCTCAGAAACCCCGGGAAGTGAATTCACTTCCGGGTCTGTATGTTTCGAGTTCTGAGGTTTCTGTTGTTTCGAGGTCCTGGTCTTTCGACAGCCCCCCCCCTGGTGTTTTTCGAAACACCAGGACCTCGAAACACCAGACCCGAAGTGAATTCACTTCCGGGTTCTGTGTTTCCGAGGTCTGGGGTCTTGTTTGTTTCGAGGTCTGGTCTTTCGAACACCCGTTCATATATTTACCAACCGATTTACAGTGTAGGTTTTAAAATATATATTTTGTACGCCGTTGTCTTGAGTTTGAGTTTAATCCCCTTTAAAACACCCGCTTATTGAAAAGATTGAATATATTTAGTGGAAAAGACTAGGGTGCAACGAGAGATTTGGAGGCACCCAAATATTGTGTCATAATAGTCAATTTCATATAGATAGACACTCAATAGTATTTTTACCTTGTGTTTGGCACAGAATGTCTTACAGAGAGAAAAACGGGATTTTTGATTTGCTACATTTCATTGTAAACATAGGCTGATTTTCGTATCTGCTCCTATACGAAATTAGAACTTTTCACATTTTGTGTAAAAAAGGAAACGTTTCTCAGCTTATCCCTTTCAGATGGGGATTGTTTTTGATGGAAAGCTTTTTACATCAGGGCAAAAATCATCTTACGATTTTTTTGGGGACACCTATTTGGTGAAATCTCTCGTTGCACCTTTAAAGCGAAATGACACCTCCAGAAAATATTGGCTGAATAACACTGGCACGTTTCGTTGAACATTGACCCGAGACGAGTCTCCGATATTGACAATTTCTGATCAATCAATCAATCCAACAATCGACGATTGTACCCCTAAATGAAGCCAATCCATTAACGCCCAATGAGTGCCTGGGTCACATGGAAAGGATTACTCCTCATCTTTTGTGATCCTGACGCCAAACAGTGCAACGTACTACAAAACTGTTTAGGTATCCATACCATCTGTGTATTATTAGTCATTAACATTGCAGAGAGTTTATCATGGATTTTAGTGTACTCTATCTTACTAAATACACGGTTTCATCACTGTAACTTAATTCCGTGTACAAAAACTATGTACATAGCTGATAGGTTTCCGAGTGGTTAAGGCGATGGACGCTAATCCATTGTGCTCTGCACGCGTGGGTTCTAATCCCCTCCTCGTCGAGTTTTTTTTTGGGATCAATAACAACGATATAATATACACATATTTGAAAGACTGTCAAATCCATTGCATTTTTTTTATATTTAAGTTTTATCAGGCAGGCCTTTAGATTTACACTTGACTGCGTATAATGTTGTATACATTTCGCTGATAATTTTTGTCAATTTTGGTAATAAAATAATTAAAATTAACGAAATGGTTTTCAAGGAAACGAGTAATAGTTATACATTTAAGGTTTTTGCTATATACTGGTCACTTTCATTTTCTGAACAGTTAAGACTGACAAAAATGTGTATACTTTTATTCAAATGATTTTATCCCCGGCCAGGGTCATAAGGTTGTGTAGATGCATACTAGCACACCATCTCCATAAATTACTACCTTTGAGAACCAGAGTAATCGATGATGCGATGTATACTCAGCGATTCGTGATAGTTATCAAATATTCCTTAGATGTTCTCAAAGAGTATCGGCCCTCAAGCGCATTGATCGTGTCGCAAATGCCAAAATCTATGATGTTACAGGTATGGAGCCTCTGATAAACCGAATAAGACTGAGACTGCTTACTTTTCTTGGTCAGATTCTAAGGATGCCAGAGAGAGAGCTTAGTTGGTTATATGCTGCTCACACACACCGCCTGGCAAGAGGAAGCCGGCCGACAGAGAACATATATCTCTCCAACATATCCAAAAGCTCTTGGGGGATACAAAGGTATCTCTCCAACTTGGCCTCAAAACAGAAGTGACTGGAGGGAACTTGCGATCGCCTGCTACGCAGTCGACTGGTTATTTGATCGGCCACTCGTCATATGCATTACTATTAGTAACACGGCATTGATTTAAATTGGTCGATGCTGAACATCGGCAATATCATCGATGTCATATTCTAGCCCGTTTTTAAACAACGACATTGAGTACAAATAGAAGGGATGGAAAGACAGTCAGGGGGGGTGGGGTAGAGTAGCAACATTGTTATTCTTAAAAATATTCCTTAAATTGTGCCCTTTTCCTGTCACATTTATGTTCCTTAATTGGGGGCGGGGTGTTACGGTGGGGTTTATAATAATATTTATATTAAAACGTACTTCAATACTTTGTGTTCGCAATTATAGTACATTTCAATTTACGAAGTCATTTCGAAACGGGTGTGATATTGAATATGGGTTTCAACAATTCCCGCATGCAAGACTATGCGCTTTGTGTTGACCATACAAAACCTTGCGAACCATGGTAACAAAAGTTTTCCTGTACACAATCGGCTTACTACAAACTGATGAAATCAGTTCTTACAAAATGATCTGTTACTGATTGAATGACGTATAGAATTGCAGATAAGGCAGAGGACTGCTAATCCATTGTGGTCTTCACGCGTGGGTTCGACTCCCATATCGTCAAATTTTTGAAACTTTTGTTGATGTTGTTATTAAGCCAAAGACAATATGTACACACATTTTCAAAATCACAAAGCAACAACTGTTTTCTTCTTTCTTACATACATTTTAATTCAACGAGATATTTCATTAACAACTCCAATTAAAGCAACGATGTTCAATTAGTTCAGCAGTCGGAGAGATCGATGAAGAGGGCCATCAGCGGGAATTAATTCCTCGGTCGACAAGTTTGGTACTGTCGATGCAGCTTTTTAAATTTCCAGCACATATCTAAAATCGGCCAAATCGGCTTTGGGGAAAATTTTCTACGAGCACTAATATTGCACTTTTTGTAAATAGCGGCAACAGAATTCTAAAAAAAACAAGTCAGTTAAACGGTGACGCGTAAGCGCAATGGTAAATGCGACGGCTTGAAACGCTAATACTCGCCGCGTCAACATGTTGCGTTTTCTGCGTTTAATGGACATTGGCGTAATTTAATTTCAT
>JAMKCH010021653.1:0-36741 GCA_023653785.1 Ophioderma brevispina
GGGGCATTCCACTTCTCAGAAGGGAAATGCATATGTTCAGTCAACATTGGTGTAAAGTTAATCAGTTCAGTGTAATGATTTATACATATTTTAGAGTAAAATATGTCCATATTCAAAAAAATACTAAATTCTAAATAAGAATGAGCTGTGCTGGCATCCACCACTTAAATTATTGGATGCTCATCCACGTGAACACCATCTAAGGGATGGCCAAAACAACAAAAAATATCATCTTTAAATCTCATAATTGATTGGTACCCTATAATCACCTGCCAGTAGACAGGGAGTTGACTATAGAGTGCACCATAGGCTTGGTACTTAAAGAGACACGGGCCATTTGGAAAATAGTGTGCCCTCTTGGATTTTTCAAAATTGAGTTTGTACATGTTTTAAAGACTTTTAAATACATTAGGCCTCACCTGAAATTATTAAGCCCAAATTATCGTGCTTAGGGGTAAAATGAATTATAGTCATGATGAGTGGCGGGAAATGGTGTTAACACAAGATACACACCCATAGTTTATGCTCAAAGCTGCACCTGTTGACCTGGACTGTGACCTTTGCGGTTGTAATGTCATGAGCGATTCTATGATATTCATATGATAGACACATTTGTTGCTGAAAGTTTCGCAACTTAAAAGTTTCGCCTACATTTACCTGAATGTCCTTTAGCCTCTTATTAATGTCCCGATGTGTTTTGGGGTATGTTTTGTTATGTTGTAAAAATATTATCTTTTATTCTCCAATGGCCTAGACTATCATGTGCAAGTAAATTGAAGAAATTTCATATTTTCTGAAAAGGTGCCAGTGCCGCTTTAAGACTTCCCTGGCCTGGTATCGTATGAACTCAGATTCTCAGTATATGTTTACCAGTAGGTCGAGAGAGGGAGTGGTTACTACCCCATATGTTCTAAAGTGAGGAATTTGGTTGTGTAAGTGTTTGTCTGGGTAAGTTACACTTTTTAAAGGTACAAAAGCACATATCTTTGAGTTCTACTATAGACAGGACGGAATTCATGACAAGAAACTTCATGAGGAATTTTTTAGGGAAGCCTTTGAAATATTGTTCTAGACTGATTTTTTATGCTTGATCACGAAATCCGGTTGCTTTGCGTAATTTTGAGTGCAAAGGGGTCAAGAATTCAAAATGCCGCCAAAAAGCCCCACTAAATTTATGTCCAGAAGATATAATTCGTACTTTTCCACAGTTAGCAGACATTAAACTTACTCTTCTACACAGACTTTTGTGCAACGAGTATATTAATACTAACTATTAATCATAAAATCTACCTAAGGGTAAAATTGGACCAAATTCAAGATGGCCTACCAAAATATCATCGAAACTTACACTTCAATTTTAGCGTACAATCCCACATATCAGTGTTCTTACACCTACTGTCCCTCGAAGGTGAGTATATTGGTGGGTATATTATTATCAACTTGTCAGTTTAAGTTGTGCCTAAGTGGTAAATGTTAATAATTCAAAATGGCCTCCAAAATAGACCTATGGTAAGGTCCTAAACCAAGATTGTAAAAAAGTCACTCGACTATTGTTTAGTATAGGTGTTTGATACCACTTTCTAGACTTTATTTTGGTATGCCATTTAACTTTCTGGCTTTGAGTACAAAGGATCAAAAATTTACAACTGGCTACCGGAAATCAATATTTTCACGAAAGTCAAAGGTGGAGGTAATTAGTTTTTTTTTTGCATACTTGTCATGTCGTCTGCAGCCAGAAAAAGTCCTGTTTGCAGTCAATCCAAAGATGACAAGTTTCTTTACTACGATTTCCATTTCTCGTACTGGATAGATACAAGAGAGTATATGTGTATGAGTCATGATTTTTATGTAATGCAATAAATTAAAGACTAGAAATTTGCCTGGAGGCTGTTGCCTAATGAGTCCTCTTTCTTTCAAAGGGACTTACGATGCATTTAAAAAGCCCAAAGCATATCTCCAATATCTAAGACTGTTTTCTAATAAGTGAAGGAAAATATGTGAATATTAAATGCCCCCTGTTTTATCCCTTCGAATTTACTTTTGAGACCTAAGTCTTCAAAAAAACTCAGTAATCTAAGACTAACAGATACATTATGTTCTGACCTTTTGACTAAGTAATATGAAATCAAACGCTAAGTGCATGCGACCACCATCACTGGTAAACTATTCATTTTTTTTTATGCTTAACCCTCAAAGAGATTACCGTCTTATTTATTAGTTTCATCATATTTCCTTAACAATTCACAAAAAGTAGTAAACTTTATTAATTCGCATTCGTTTTCTTCGATTTTCCAACCAACTTTTCTAAACTTACTTCCAAGAAAGAGTTCATCAAGGAATATAGACAATCC
Source organism: Ophioderma brevispina (assembly GCA_023653785.1). NCBI lineage: Eukaryota > Metazoa > Echinodermata > Ophiuroidea > Amphilepidida > Ophiodermatidae > Ophioderma > Ophioderma brevispina. The sequence goes on from JAMKCH010021653.1 coordinate 2,352, forward strand.
CTAAACTGATTCAAAATAATATATTTTTTAGAACACATACAAAATAATTCATAATCTCAGTAATTTTACAAGTTACATTCATCTGTTCGAGAAAGTTTCATTCGTAGATATTACTCTTATCAGGTAAGAGATTATATAATAATGAATTGGAAGTAATCTTCGTGTTTTGAAACTCCTATCTCTCTGTTTGAACATAACGAAGTTATCACAATTAATTTCCATATTACATGATCTTCTCATTTAACTAAATGCAGAAAGGATTTTTGTTTGTAAGATTCAACAATCTATAGAAGTCTTTCGAATTGATCGCAAGGGAAGCTATGACAGCTTCAGCTTTGACTTACTTTGTGGACAGAATGTTGGCACTTAAAGGGAAAGATATCACTTAAATCCATTTTCTAGGGTGAAATTGTGTGTAGAAACTGAATCTGAAATAAAAAATGCTAATTAAACTTGAAAATTTTTTCCATAGCACTGTACAGGCAGATTTCTGCCCGAAGTCCTCAAACTTGAGCAAAAATCAGTCCGCAAAAAATAAGTCCTTCAAACTGGGACTCTCATGGCTAAACAAATATAAACTGCTCTAGGAGGGAGGTCTTTGCTATAGCATTTTATATTTGTTTAGCCTTAACCTCATAACAGTTTTGAAGGACTTATTGTTTTTTGCGAAGGCCTTATTTTTTTCACGACCTCCGAAATGTTAGGGGTAGGGGTAACATACTACACTTTATTTGTTTTAAAGTCATTCAACTTATTCAAGTTTATATCATAGTTTAAGCTATTGCATACTTAACAAAAAGACACAAGCAGCATCACCATAGCTCAATACCATTGAGGAGTTATGGCTTTTTCAATCCCAAAATTGCGAAAATTGCATTTTTTCCCCCCAAATCCATTGTCACCCTGACCGCCGACTTTCTAACTCTGTTACAAAAAACAGAATCGATTGATCCCATTTAAATGATTTGATATTACAAATGTACCCACTGTCCAATGATTAGCATAAAGACTTAGTCACTACTAGTAGGTTTTCATGTTCATACACTCACCGGAATTAAGCAAGTCAAAATTTTTTGTCACCCGAAAATAGCCATTTTGGCTAAAGTGGCCAACAACTAATTTTTCTCAAAATCCCTGAAAAATATGGGGTTTTAAGTGCCAAAATCATGAAATATATGATATTTTACCCTTAGAAACATAAAGTATCAAGAATTTTGAATGTTTTCACCCCTAATATTTTTTTCACACCCGTATCCGCTAAAACGTAAGTCAAATGCTTGAAACACTGTCATGATACAGCTTTCTCAAAACTAAAATATAGTTATACTTTTATTCAAGGCAACTCAGGTCTCAATTACTTATTCTTCCTTTACGACGGTTAAATTGCATGACTTACCTTAATCATTTTTTTATATACAACATTTCAATATATTCACATTCGCCTACCTTGGGGAATCTGTTTCCACTGCAAATGTCATTCATTACATCATTTCAGCTTGTATTCATTCTAACGAAACAGACCTCTCTATAACATTGTTTGAAGGTTTAATTTTACACTTATTTTGCAGAAAATACCATGATTTTTAATAGACAACTGATAAAAAAAAAGTATTTGCCACTGGTAATGTCTCCACATTTTTCAGATTTACAATTTCGTTCAAGAAAGCATGCAAGTCGCCCAAGGGACCAATGCCGATCGATTCTTTTCCATAGTACACCATTATTCTGAATATTCCAAAATCCTTTTATATTAAGATCACAAATTTAATATTTCCAATTAGGGCATGATCCCACCACCATATAGCCATATTGGTTTTCTCTTTTAACTTTCCCCTCAGGAAGGAACCTTATCTGTCAATGACCTTTTTATATTATAGACGAATATTTCCCAGCATAGTGGCATTTGAAGAGGTTTGTTTTTGCCAAAATATGAGTTTTCTTGCTTTCCGACATAATGTTTTCCAATAATATTTTGTTTGGTTTTCCCATTGAGCTGTTTCCGCTACTTTTTATCCTTATTGAAATAAATTACAGACATTGAACGAGGCTATTCCTTGCATTATGACTAGACGACAATATGGCATACATTTCAACACTTGAGCATTTTAAAAGTTGACCCTAGGCCAGTCAAAATAGAATGAATGCTGCCTTAACCCAACTCTATTGCAACAGCATCAATTCCAACATAATTGTATTGAGAATACCTTTACAAACAACATCAAAGTCTACATAAAATCAAAGGATTGGAACATATATTTTTTAAGTGGGCAAAGGTTTATACAGGGGTCAAAATAGGAAACGTATCAACCTCGTCGAAAGTATGCCAACGTGTTCGTTACATTTCCAGGAATTAAAATAAGGTATAGTTGCCATATCTGCAGGTTGTAGTTCAATAGTTTTGAGTTCAAAATAGGTTCAAGGTCACAATGGGGGTAATTTTCAGATATATCCGGTCGTTATCAAAAATGGTGTCAAATTGTTCATCTAATGGTCCAGAAACCCGAAATATACTGGTTTGCAACACCATCTATATATTCCGTATGCATAATTGGAAACGCAAATGTGACTGGGGGCTAAGGGTCCTATGGGAGGTCACTAGTTCATATGGGTTTCTGTAAATTCCGTATATCAGAAAGTTCAAACAAAGAATCTTATTTACTTCCCTTATCTATGGGTCACATTTATAGTTTACAACCATTCCGATCAAAATCGTACCATTCTTGAATTTTACCCCCCAGGATGACCGTAAACTGTTTATAGCCTATTTGTATTAAAACTATGACTCGTAGATAGGGCAAATTACTTTTTTTTAAACCTTAGGGTAGCCGGCTAAATTGGTACATCAGTTTAAAAAATCAATTCGAACAATTCTATTTTTTTACCCCTGTACAACGTTAACCCCGTATTTCTAATGTTCCACTAGGTTGATTTTGGAGACTTTTAATATATTATTTTTAGACTATTTCAGATTATTTACACCAAATTGTTTCTTCTGTTTGCTATTTGTGTGGGGTCACATCATACATTCTTGGACTACCCTGTGTACCTGAATTTGTCCCCTCTTGAAAAAAGTGCACAAAACCACATTTTGAGAGTACTACTACCTACCAAGCATTTATGTAGAGGGTCAATAATACTAACAGTCAAAGGTGTCCAATCTTTTTCTGGAGTAGTGGGGGGGGGGGGGGTAAGCGTGACGTTTGACCTGGTCCATGCTCCTGCTCTAATTCCGGTCTTATAGTTCTGCGGCACTTCGAGCCACTAGCATTAACCATTACTAATTCCAGATAATATATCTGAAAGTATTAGTTTACTGAAATTTCGGCATAGCCAATCTAATTTTTAGAAAGTGTGTTTTAAGAACAAGCTACTTGACTCTACATGAATCGTTCGGTTACCAATCAATCATGGGAAAGAATAACTATCATTTACATACTCGTCTGTGATTCCCTTCACTAATCCTACGGAATATATTGGAATATATGCTGTTATGCCATTTCCAAAATGGCTTGCAAGTCATTTCGAAGGTCCACATCTAGTCTACCAATTTAATATTATATGCATACATAAAAGTATGACCTAGGCTAGGCCTACAAAGTGACTATACACAAAATTTTAACAAACACATCCATAGTAGCCGCCTATTGCCTTTTTCCCTATTCTATCTACTACACTATAAACAGATGTCATGGCATTTAATCTGTGAAATCGCCTCCAGTAGTCTTCCTTTCACTGGATACAGTACCCCATGTATCCGAAATAATCTTATATTTAATAAAAACCACACTGATTGAACAAAAAAAATTCACAACATATATGAGGAAGTCTAAAAACAAAATATTTCATTTTATGACGTCAGTATTTTTGGCGGCCCTGTTTTGAATTTTCCTCCAATTTGGGCTCGTGGGGATAGAACTTAAGCTGGTAAGTTTATTGAATATGCGCACGTCAAGGACAGAATATGAAGTAAGTCTGAGAAATTTTAAAAGTGAAAGCATAATTACCAAACAAAGATGAAATATGTTGCATTGGCGGCCATTTTGATTTTTTTACTTTGACCCCTTTGCACTCAAAATTCGCACGTCAAACCGGCATTTTCTTAATTCAGCACAAAAAATCAGTCTAGAAAGTTGTTTTGAAACGCTTCTACTAAAAATGCCTGTACTTATCCTAATTAAGCATCTTTTTGAGAATCTCGTCTAGTCTATATTTGTTTTATGTTGTTTTTATGTTTTATGTCATGGGAAAAATCAACTCGATTTTTGATTTGGCGTTGAACAACTTACCTACTTCAAGGCACATTTCATGATTCTCGATCTTGTTCCAATGTTAAAGGTGTTGTGTGGAATTGACCCGACCCAAAATATGAACTAATATGTTAACAAACCTGGAAACTTCCAGTGTAAATGTGTCTTTTTACGGCTATTAGGTCTGGCCTGCATTGGTAGGGTGGGGGCTCGCAATGTATTCCTGCCCAGACTGGAGCCGATAACATGGAGCAAGCACAACATGCCAATGTTAATAAGCCATGCAAAGCCATGCATGCATGTGAACTGTCTGTGGGATAATTTAAAAGCAAAATAAGGTTTAACCCTTTCCCCCAGACTTTGGGGCTCCTTCTAGCCCAGATTCACTTCAGCTGTTCCAATATTGTTTTAGGCCAGTCAACTTGAACCATTATCAAAACTAGCGAGACACAACAATTCTGCCCTCATACTGCCCTTAGATTTTCTAGCCCAGAGTTGTCTCGCCTCGATGCGCCGCTTATATCATGACTACCACCAGAATCAGCTAATCTCTGCCCACACATTAGGTCGATAGGAGGTCAGTAATTGCCATTTTTATCCCTAAATCCTGGTGGTGTGATGCCCATGAATGCCCTACATGGGTCCAGGAAGTGTGTTAAAGGCTAGCATCTTTAAACAAGCCACTTTTCATGGATGACAAAGTGATTTTTAGCCAGGATTGTACCTCCACAACATAAAGCATTTTCCAGGTGTTTAATCAATCATGTTATTTCACACCAACAATTGTTTGAATACATACACAAAAGTTACTGCAACTTCAATCAAAACTTTAAATGAGCACAGACTTTTGGTGAAGCATGGTCCAAATCATCGGAAATGTAAGACTGTTATGAGATAGAATAAAAAACATGTTTTTACGTCACTAACTGTGCAGGGTTGCATTGATATTTGAAAATAAGGAAATACAAGCAAGTATAATCTTTTTTATTTTATATACTGCAACTGAGTAAAGGAATCAATTTTCACAATCGAGTCGAGATGAGCTCACACCTTTAGTGTTAGGAACTTTACGATAACTGAGCTGCTATTGCAACTATTTACAAAACTACTACTATAACCAGGATCATCTTCTTCAATTCCACTTGAATCTAGAGAGAAGAAAGAGAATAGAAAGAATACAAGAAACTATAAACAATAATAATAAATAAATTAAAATACAAGGAAAGGGATTCAAATGATGTGGAATGTGTATTAAAAAAACTTCAGCAAAATCCCAGAGTGCATTTTTTCAAAAAAAATGTAGACAGCAAATGGGAAAATTGGTGTACATTTTAATTTTGTTTGTATTAAAAATAATAATGCGTGGGTTTTAAAATATAATAAAATCTGTTTTGAGGTGTGGAAAGGATTAACATACATCAACGTTCTGCCATTTTTAAATTCTATCCTATTCTGTTGACTTTCTGTATTACCTGTGCTATTTTGTGTAAGCACCGAACACAAGAAATTGAACGAGATTATTGATTTTTGTTACTATAAGGCAAAACTCAGATTGATGCGATACGCAAATATGTCCACTGACATCTTAAAACCTCAAGGTCACCCTCCCAATAAAACCCAGGACACTCTTTTATAAAGACACTATCAGTGATTTATCTGACCGATTTCAAAAACTCCCAAATTTACAGGAATAGCTTGAAAGTGAAGGGATAGGTCTGTAGACTTCTTATAAGTTCATCTTTCCAACTGAAGAATGACAGAAAAGGAAGAAAGACAGAAACCGGCCAGTGTTCTAAGATACGATTCTCTTTCAATACGTGTTGTAGTAAGTGTCCGTAAAGACCGTAAAATTACTAAAATTCCGATGCGTCCTATGAGGTTGCTTGTGGTTTATTTGGCGGGTATGTTAGGATGCCTTTATTTGTGACGACATGAAAAAATCTGATTTTTGTGATTTTTTTTATTTTTTTTATGATTTAGCAAATCCATGATAGTGCATTTAACAGCCGCATTGGAAATTATTGAAGAATGCATGCCAGTAGTAAGGAAAGGTGTGGATGTGTGGATTACATTTTTATCAGAGACAAACAGACAAAAAAACACATAACATGTGTGCTCATTTTTATTAATCCCTGTTCGAGGGCCAACAAGTTAAACTTCAGAAGCTGTTATTTTGTGTTACCGTACTTGTCAGTTTCCGAAGCTCAGATGTGAACCAGCGCCCTTCCTATGTCCATTTGTAGTGCTTGCGGTCAGCATTTGCCTGGGAGATCTCCTCAGAATCAACACATCACTGTAGGTAATAAAAGATTAAAGGAGGCCAGGACCCATTTAATAAGTATACAAGTTTTTCACTATCTTGATAGAAATGCCCCGTCAATCCCAAAACCCCACTGTAAGATTCATGCCCATATTCAAATCCGGTTTGGTGCGAGACCTAAAAATATGTTTGTAAGCCCTATAGAAGTGTTAATAGAATCTTTTTTTTATTTTTGGTGGTTGTTTTCCCCTGCCTGTCTCTGTTCTTTCTCAGTTTAGGGTGTGTGCCTGGGGTAATGTATGTTCTTTGTTATTTTGATATTTTTTTACCGATAAAAAGAAGGATGGAATAACAATATACATGCAAAATTAACACTGGGGCACATTTTTGCTCTAACTCCCAACCAAACATCTTTTAGCCGCAAATTAGCCCAAGCCATTTCTCAGGTAAAGAGAAAAATAGTAGCTTTCTTCAGATGCCAACATTTTGAACCACTGCAATGAATCTGGCAATCTAGGACAGGCATCATCATCGGGTCATGGCCCGATGCTTTGTGTATGTGTATATTTTTGCTTAGTGTCATTAACTGATTTTTGATACCAATATAATTTCCTCACTGTTACTCATTCCATAATTTTATAACCTTGTACTTTAACATCTTTTCTTTGTTATGAGGGCCTACTTGGAAACAGTGCTTTGACACTGAAGTAGTTTTTAACCCCTCACTAAAGAGAATACAAATCAAATAAAAAACAATAATGTCCAAAGTAGCAGTGGCCTTGAACAATAGTCTGGAAAGTGCCTGGAATTTCAAAGCTTACAAGATCCCCTGATGTGTAGAAGTTTGGAAGCGAATCCAGTCACATCTCCATAAACAATAATTTTTTTCCAGTGATAATTACATTATAATTTTCGTATTATCTGTATCATGTGTTTGATTCTGTTACAGAATAAAAAATGGGTGCGACGGGTATAAAAGTAAGGTTATGCCAATTTTTCTTATATCAAGTGGCTCCCTTTGTCCAATATATACACCTGGGAATCTTGCTATTGAACTTCCCTTGCAAAAAAAAAACATTAAAGGGACTACTGGTAGAAAAAAAAAAATTGTACATACTGAAATCACTTCCACGAGTTTGAAACATTGGATGTTTACATTCTGTAAAAACAGTAAAACAGGAAGAGTTGCATCCAGGGAGGTGCAGTTCTGGCAATTTCTGGTGGGAACGAAAAGCAAGGTGTGGACTCCCTGACAGAAATTTACAGTTGTATCTACATTTTTGGCCGCACAATCACAAGCTTCAACCAGGATTCAGGCCTGTACTTTAGGCTTGTAGTAAGATATTGATCTGGCAAGATTGATTAGCCGGGAATAGCACACTATATACAATAGCAATGGTCTGTTGAGCTGATGACAACATCTTTTCAAGTTTGGTAAATGCTGGCAGTAATGTCAGCATTCTTGTTCACAAACTGGCTGCCCCGTCCACCTCCCCCCCCCCAGACTTTTCCTGTTTTTACAGATGTAACATCAAATTGTTTTCAAACTCATGGAAGTGTTCAGTAGGGTCCTTTTCCAATTATGTCAATTTTTTTCATTCCATTATGTCCCTTTAACACAGATCGAAAACTAATTAACTTATTGAGCTTTCTTTCTGGATGTTTGCTGCTCTGATACTTACTTAACTTGATGCTCCTCCGCTCCTGCCAAATTAATTATCTTGTCGTATCTTTCTTGTGAAGCCAAGAAAAGGCGGTGGTAGTTTTTTTGCATATCCTTTGTAGCTTTCAATGGTAGTGCCTAACAAATATTTTACAAAGCAATGGAACAAATATTGAGTGTCACTCAACAATTAATTTATTGATGAAATCGTAAAAATTGCTCAACATTTGACACCCAACTTTTGTACAAACTTAGAGAAAAATACCTTCATGTACATCAACCGTTGCCATGCAAGTATTTTTTTAATTCAAGTACCATTTTCCAAATTGTGGTTTAGCATAAAAACAAAAATATTTAAGTTGGATACATCTCAAAAAGCTTCATTTTTCTTTTTTCTCCACTTTTGACACTGAAAACATCAAAATGTATTAAGTTGACGCTGATGATCAACAAATGTATTTTACTGTAAGACAAGGACAGAAGGATTTTGTTTTTTAATAATCTTTTTGAGTTGTAGGCTTTTAAAGGTTGGCCTGGCTTTAGGCAAATTATATATCACTGTCTTTATCCTGCATGTAAATAAAACGGTTCTACTTTGCAGAAATGCTCATATTAGTTAATCCATTTTAAAAAAAAGGCTAAAATTATTATCTGGGCCTGAGTCATTAATATTTTTCTGAGAGCTTCTCAGATCAGCCCCTTTACCTGTTATATTTGACCCACCAACGTATAATAATAATATTTAACTCTTATAATGCACGCACAATCCACCGAAGTACCAGGGTACCGCTGTGGAGCGCCTTAGGCTGCTAACAACCAACAAGTAATCCAGAAACGACAAGGAAGCTATATGGAAGAAGTCCTATTTTAGAGCAGGGAGGAAACCAAAGTTCTCGGAGAAAACCAGCGAGGCCGGGTCTGGATCAGCAACCAAATTCACGTATGACACGGGCTCCGCAGGGGACTGAACTCGGGCCTGCATTGGTGAAAGTCAAGTGGAGAAGCCCTACAACAGCCGCCCGCCCTCCCAAAGTTGTAAATGTAAAGTTGACAGCTTTAGTAGCTAATATTGCAACTTATTTTAGACATGTTCTGGATGGCCTCACCTTTGTGTTCGCTTGCGTTCTCTTTCTAATTTCTTCTCTAAGCTAATCTGGGCCTGTCCTTAAGTAATATCCATGTGTCATCAGCATACGCCAATCAACCGGCAACCTACACACTCTGTCAGGTCTCTGGTCTGCCTCAGCTGTCAGGCACTGAAATCAAAACAGTTCACACATTTGTTTTTTTACACTCACTATCATTTACGTTCTATATAATAATACTCTTACCGTCTGCTGCTGCGTGTGTGGTGCCTGTAGCTTCTTTCACCGACAGTGCTCCATTTATTTTTTTGGGGAGGGCTTGCAGATTATCTTCTCTTTGGGCCCCTGGGCAAGAAAGCCAGGTAATAGCAAAAGCCGGGTGACCGCCTAGTAATCAGGATTTTAAGGTCAAATAAAAAACTATGAATTGGGAAAGGAATGTCAATTCTTCACATATAACATAGGTGTAGCATAGACCTACCAGTTGTACAATATTGTCCCGACAACAGATGTCATCTTGCTACAGTCTGGTTGCTTTTGTCTGGCAAGACCAAAGTCGGCTGAAAAGAAGAGAAAGAAGGCATTTTATTTTTGTGATTTTGAAAATATAACTTTTACATTTGAAATCAGCACACTTAATTACATTATTAATATTTTCTTTGATGTAGATGGAAACTTGATAAAACTGGTTTTCCATTTAATTGGTTTGCTCAAGATAAGTGTCAGGAGCTTCTTCTGATTATCCAACACAATGTCCAAAGCAGTAGCAAGATGAGTTGTAGCAAGAGAAGATATCAGTAGTTTCCCACAATGCATTGTTTCCATTGGAAGTTTTTGTACAGATTGTCATGTGAATCGTTAGGGATGAAACACTCTTAAAATGCAAGTTTGTGATCAGTACTGTCAATTAAGCCATGTTTCATCACTAACGATTCACATCAGTACCTGTACAAAAACCTCCATTGGAAGCAATGCACTGTGGGAAGCTACTGAAATCTTCTCTTAGTTGTAGCTATGAGATGAATAACTTACTGATAGTGACTTTGTCGTTTTCTCCAAGCATGATGTTATTAGGTGTCAAATCTCTGTGTACTATCTTCTTTTCTTTGTGGAGGTATCTTAGAGCCAGAACCAGCTAGGAAAAATAAGAATACAATATGATGATCATACTTACAACAATAATATCTGGAGAATGTCAAACAGGAATGGTTTTATGTTAGTAAACATTCTCTCAAAATAACTTAGCAAGGTTACGTAAGCATTTAGTGTTAAAGGTCCCAGGAAATGCAAACAGAATGATTGTGATTGTGTCAAGTCTACAAAGAGGGACCAGAAAGCATTCAATATTTGGGTTGGTGATGACATCATTTGTGGTGCCATTGATTTATTTTCTATTGAGTGATAGCAAATTACAGGTGACTGGTGTGAATCTATTCATGATACTGACTGATAATAAATAGTTTCACAAATGATGTCATTGGTAGTGTATTCTTTTTTCTGGCCCTGTTTATTACAATGGAATGTCCCATAAAGATTCGGAGTAGGTTTATCATCTCATTTCCTGGGACCTTTAAGTCACCAAATTATTTTGCCACAAGAGGTATGTCCAGTTGATAGGTTGCAGGAAGATTGGGGGTGATATGGCTTAATTTTACCCAACAAATAAAATGACAAATTTACAGTGGCATGTTAAGAGTCAACAATCATTTATTTTTTTTCTCTAAATCTTTAATCCTTTTTGATGCAAAATGATGCTCAACCATTGCTATATATTTCATTTTCATGGAAAACTGGTTTATATCTATTTGTACAACCAGGTTCCACAAAATATTGGCAATACATACCTGGATAAATATATTCCATATTCTTTCTTCTGAGAACCTCTCTCTTTTTTCCTTCAGTGAATTGAAATGCTCATATAATGGTGCACCTTCTATTAACTCCATGACTATGTACAATTTCTCACCTGAAAGAGACAAATGACAGCAAAATACTTAGAGGTGCATGTTCCGATCATCTTTGGAACCTCCCTGATTTACCCAGAAGTAGAATCAATTTTGATATCAGATGAAAGGCTGTCTTTTTCTCATTGTCATCTTAAAATTTCAGCCTTCAAATCCATTTCTTTCCCAAGATAGAGACAAAAAAACAACTGCCATTTTAATGGTTAACCAACAATATTAGTTAACAGTAGTGAATATAGTGTGCTGCAATATGCATTATCGCTTCTAACATCAAAACCACAAGTTTGTTTCCCACGATACTTAGTGGTGAGCGTATGCAAGTGCCAGGCTCTCATATCAAGTAGAGAACACAATAGACATAAATTGGTACAGTGGCTTCCTTTAATGGGAAGCAAGGGGACAAGATGACTTGTGAACTCTATTTTGAGTTTTCTTGCTTGGAATGGAAATGCTTTGAGTAGATGTGTATACCACACTAGGAGCAAACCATGCCAACAGCCATTTTGTTTTTTTAGTTTAACTCTGGGATCACTACTGGCCAATTTGAATGGGCTAATAACATCATATAACCCTGTGTATTTAACCATCATTGAGAATGGAAAGAAAATCTGAAGTGCTTACAGATATAGGTGTCTTTGCAATGGATACTAAGAGTGGTATATCATGTTTTATCCACATAATCGTTCTTCTTAGCGTAATCCACAAGTACAGTGGTAATGGGATGGGCGTGTGTTGTTGGATTTATTCAACTGTGTATGCTGATCCGGGCCGCGTGTATCTATGAAACGGACACTCAAACCATGGCCCGCACTTGAGGCTGGACAGATTGGGAACAGTCAGGGGTTACAACGCCTACTCTAACGAACTGACTGTGTGTACATTGTCCAGTTATGACTATTGTACACGGACCGAAACCCCGATATTAACGTCCCATACGAAGGACAGGATGCTTTCATGATCCATTGGCCCAATTTCCATGTGAACCATGGAGGAGAGCGGTTTCTGTATTTAAATAAAATAGCTGGTATACCGATCAAATCCATAATTGATAGTACCTGAATAAACCCCACCAGGATTCGAACCCGGAAATTTTTGCTAAATTTTTCGCCACAGGGCAGCACCCTAAACGCTAGGACACAATCTAATGAGCCATCGGAGATATTTGAAAAGGTGGGTAGACCTAAGGGGTCACCTGTATCCATCTCTTGAATTGACTTAATTTACAGTGAAGGTCCTGTAGTACCGACCACTTAGATGGCCTCTAAGCTGCTCCTTGCTGATGGATAATTCACTCACGATGCTCTCAATACTCTTTTCCTTCTCCTTAGATGTCTTGCCCACCGCCGGATTGTTGTAATTGATCTCCTTCATTGCTAGGGCGAACATACTGCTAGTGGAGTCTTGACATGAAAAACAAGAAACAAAAATTAGATTATGACACCTTTTATAGGATGTCTGAAAGTATGTCTTCCATTTTCTATAAAATTATGTGTTACAAGTTTTACAAAGAATTAAAGACTTGGGGTTGTGTTGAAGCCTTTCGCGGTTGGACCCTGTTAATGTCACATCACTGTTGTGGCTAACTGATTCAACAACTTAACGTCCAAACCTCGTGTTTTAAAACACCACAGGGAACATCTTGAAGACCCACCCTCAATTCTAGCGGCTGACTGAGCTACATACAGAGGAACTTTCCTTATGGCAAAGCACCAAAGTCTGTATTCCTGGCAGGATTGGAACGTTGAGGGTCTCTCACCCATGCCTAAGCGTGACCTCATCTTACAGCTCTCCAGAGAGAACGGAGTTGAATTATCTCCCCTCCAAGAAGAAACTCACTGCCGATCTGAAAATAAGCTGCAAATCGAAGGTTTGACCTTATTTGCTCATTCCGCACAACAAGCATGGATCGCTTCCTATGTGAAGCAAGGCATAAGTGAGATTCAACCCTGCAATCTGCAATGAATTCGCCGATCAGTGGATAACCATTGAAAGCAATGGGAACCACTTCACCAAAATTATAAGCCACAACCAGGCTGAGGTCAGACTTCAACTCCCTTCCAGAGTTCAGCGGAGATGCTCCCTCCATCTCGGAGATTTCAAACTGTAGAAATACAGCATGGGGATACCCCAACATTGACAAGAAGGGCCCAAAGCGGCTCCTGAATGGATTGAAGCCCAAGACCTCCAACTGCTGTTGATAGTAAGGATCCAGCAGCATGGGACATGACATGTCCCGACTGTAACGCACCAGCGACATCCGATCCCGCTGCTCCAAGAAAGGTCCTCCCTGATCCTAGATCAGGTAATTGCCCTATGCTGGTCACCAGTGACATCAAGTCACGATTCCCAGGCTCTACAGAAAGATATGGAATTTCAGGAAAGCCAATTGGCCCAAGTTCAAACAAATCACCAGCGAACTGTCATCCACGATGCCAGACCCGGCTTTCATTCTAAACCTCAACGATGCATATTCTGCTCTCTCATGCTCCACCAAGCAGCCAAACATTCCATTCCAAGAGGCAGAAGGAATCCTACACCCCTGTTGGACACGGAATGCGACGAGTTATATAAAGTGTATTGTCGCTCAAATCACGATAACTGCGATACTGAGAGGATAGCAAAGGGCAACCAGAATACGGATCGGCTTGGCCAAAAGAGGGACGCACCAGATGGAGGAGGAGATACCCAATATCAACTTTACCCACTCAAGCGCAAGGCCTGGAACACCATCAACAAGCTCACCGGGCGTAGCTGTCAGCCTAAGCAAGTGTCCTGTCTCTGCAAACTCCATCGCTTCAGTACTTGTCAACAATGGAAAGTGAAAGAACACATCCAAGGCGAAAGCCCACTTCCGTGTGTTACTGCAGGATAAAACAGCTTCTACAAAACCTCTCACCGTCAAGCCCCATGTACCAACCATTCACCTACGATGAGATCCCCGAAGCAATTAAAGTTCTCCAGAATGGAAAAGCTCCTGGCAATGACAACTTCCATACAGGATTCTTGAAAAATATGGCACCCGAAGCATGTGCGATGGCTCCCAACTCTTCCTTTCTACTGGACATGGGAACGTCAACTATGCCCTCCAGATGGAAGACGTCAAAGGTCATTGCCAATCCTGAAGCCAAGAAACCAGCAAATGAGCCCAATAGTTACAGACCCTCGCGCTACTATCCACATCTATAAAGCTGCTTGAGCGGACTGATACTCGGCAGGATCAATGATCCGGTCGGCTCGAGGCAAATTTACCCGCACCCAAGCTGGATTTCGAAGAGTAAATCAACAACTGCTCAGATAGCAAAACTAGTTAATGACATCGAGACAGCCCAGAAGAAGCAGAAGTTGGGAGCAGTCTTCATAGACCGAACTGCTGCGTACGATACCGTCTGGCATCGAGGTCTCTACCTCAAGTAATCAAAATCTCCCTGATGTCACGCTTGTCAAGTTCATTACCATGCTGCTCATACAAACAGATCTTTAGTCTGGGACATCAAATGGGCAAACGCGCAGTAGAAAGCGCCCAACTTCGGGATGGTGTAAACAAGGTTCTGTCTGGAACACCCAGTCTCTTCAACTCTACGTCTCGATATGCCAAAGGGGATTGTTTGCAGTACTCCTACGCAGACGACACGGCACTTGGACTAGCTGCTGATTCCTTTGAGTTCCTAGAACCAGTGTGCAGGAAAGACCTAATCACGGAAGCCAATTATTCCAACGATGGCACTGAAACTCAGCAAACCCAAGACGGTCAGCTCTGTTTTCCACCTTGCAATTGATGCGCAAAAAGAGGAACTTAACATCACTCTAGATGGAGAAAACATCACATGACCCAACACCGAAGTACCTATGCGTTACAATGGGCTGCAGCCTTACTTTCATCAACCACCAAGGCAGTCGCTGCAAGACGCAGTCTCGTGTCAACTCCTCAGAAGGCTCGGGCCCCCAGGAAGAACTGATGGGGTGCAATCTTTTGACACCTTACATACAACAACTGCCTTGGAATACTCAACTGATGAATACGCTTGCACCAGTATGGAGTCACAGGGTACATTCACACAAGATTTATGCGTTCTGATGATGCAATGAGACTTGTATGGTTCCTTTGCGATGCCTGTGATATCTTCCAATTCTGTTGGAATAGCCCTTGCAAACCTTAGGAGGAACCTTCAGACGATCAAGCCCGCCAAGAAATGTGATGAACCTGGTAGCCTAATCCCCAACCAACACCCTGTGAGGATCAGAGAATTCCACGGAATCACTTTGCTACCAATCCATGGACACTGCAGTCACAGTATCACTAAGCGATCATTCCTGGATCAATGACAATGGTATGAGCAATGGTCATCCTCTAGACTTTGAACCTAAAGCAGTTGTGGACAAGCCCTCTGCAAGCCCAAAAGGCTTGGACTTTGATAGGAAAAAAAAAAAAGCATGGTCAAACTCAAAAGACTCAGAAACTGGGTTGGTCGTACAAAGAACTTCCTAACAAGATCGAGTAGAACTTTCACCAACTGCGATTGTGGAGAGCTACAAACCATTAGCCACATCGTAGATGACTGTGAGGTCCTACAAGTCCCCAAGAGGAATTCCAGGACTGATCAACCTGGATGATGACACTATCAGCTGGTTAAAGACGATCTTCCACTGCGATTTTTGGACTTGCACGCTGAACGAACGAAACAAGAATTAAACAAATAATCAATTTTAAAGGTTGGGTGACCGATCGTAATGACATCCCTCCACTTTGCTCATCAAATCAAGTTCATATTTTCTTATATACACCAAGGAAATATAAGGAACCAGGAACATGATGATACAAAATCTTTATCTTTTGATTGATACATGATTTTCTCTTGATGATACCAACAAAAACGTATCAAATGTGATCGACCACATTAAAGGCCTATCAGTGATTTTGCAAATCAGAAAATTGAAAAAAAAAAACATCAAAAATCAGATTTTTTGCCTTGTTTGTAAAATTGAAGCATAGGTACCCAAACATACCTCCAACGTTATAGGAAGCACAAAGGCAACCTAATAATACAAAATCAGATATTTTAGCCATTACTGTTCGTACAGACACTTACTACAACACGTAATTCATGGGAAATTCATATCTTTGGACCTGCTGTTTTCGTACCTTTTCTATCAATTTTTCGCTTGAAAAATAACTTATGAAAATTACACAGACCCATTCTTCACTTTTCCTGCAAATTTCAAATTTTCTACTCTTTTGGGCAGATCACGGTAGTGTCTTTAACTACACACACTGTCCTACGGGCCTATTGAGTTATACTTTTGTTTCTACTAACCAAACGGCAGCACCAATTTAACTCAAAATTTGTAATCACATGTTTTGGTGGATATGTTTTCCATGTGAGAGAGAAACACCATATGAACAGTCGGACCATTATCGGGTCACCCACCTTTAAAGCCAATAGAACTTTATAACGTTCCTTCAAAGGCTGACTCAGAGATTTTCGAATATTCATTTTTTGGTGTAGTAATTAATATAGTCGACTAGAACTAAAGATACTCCCCTAAAATGCTCAATTCCAAAGTTAGAGGAATGATCGAATTTTTCGTTTTCATGCAGTCAACATTATGACAGTATAACAATGCATTGGATACCATGTATACAAAAACTGATTCTGATCCGGAATTTTTTAACAAACTTGTGATTTGCTATATGAGGACTTCGATTTGAGCTTAATACTTTCACATAGGGATATTATTGGACAAGCATTTGCATATTCAAACTACATGATTTGTTTGAAATTTTAGTGTGCCCCCATCGGGAAATCTCTGAGTCGCCTTTAACTCATTACATTCATGTTTCACTACCTTGTAGACACTGCCAAAGGCACCGGTCCCCAGATGTTCATACACAAAATAGCCTGCATGACTTGGGTTGGTTCTCTGTTCTGATTTGTATCCTGGAAGTTTGGCTTGATCTCCTGAAGTTTTTTCCTTCTGTAAACTAAGAACAAACCCACAAATTTGTTTGGCAGATATCAAGGAATTCACAAAAATGTTAGTCGGGCTTAACTTTTAGGACCTCTAAAAATTCATCTTCTTTCCTATAGCAGCTTTTTCTGCTGAAAAACAAAGAGAAAGTACAGGTATACACTCAAAGCTGAGAACTTACCTATTTCAAATTTTTAATATTCTATTTTTTTTTAAATGAAAGGGTCTGTCTAGTGGGACTTCGTCCTGGATTAAAAGTTCAGCCAGGACTAAGTTCTTTTGTGAATACCAGCTAAAGACTTAAAAGGCTACTTCAAGGTTTAAAGTGTCACTGGCACATTTTCACAAAAAACATAAACTCGTCATTACTTGCAAAGGAGAGTCTAGGTCTTGGAAGAATGAGATATATTTTACACATAAAAATAATATACCCCGAAACAGATAGGGACATTAAAGTGACAGGAGATTTTTGTAGGATACAAATTTCTCTCAAATTCACTGGATCGGTTGTAGACCACCTACCAAGAAATTTCGAAGGTTAATTAGACAAACAGGTGCAAAAGAAAACCCGCAACCTTGTTTGAAATTGGCCTGTTATCGTAAGCCGCGTCCCCATAGAAAACCATGCTTTGACTTTCTGCCGTGCACGAAAGAAAGTACTAAATCATAATCGTATTACATTAAAGACGGCGTATTCGGCTTATCACTTCAGGTGTGATCTAATTACATTGGTAAGCATTCCAAAATGGAAAAACGGAGTTCAAGAAAAAATTGGGGCGCTTCTTTCGGGAAATCTCCTCATGTCTCTTTATTTAAGAGGGTAAAGGCATCCAAGCTAATTTGTTAGGCTAACTTTAAAGTGTGCCGTAACTTTATTCAAAACAAATGGTCTGTTACATGAATATCACAGACTCATACTCATTGATATTAAAACCACAAGGGTCACAGAAACCGGTCAAACAGGGTGATGCCTGAGAATCGACTCCGGCGCGTGTTTTCTCGTGTTAAAAGCCATCTTCCATAGTCTGCTGAATATATAGCGCCAGAGTCATTTAATTATAAAATCATTCCGTTTACCCATAAAGGCGCTGGTTGGGCTCAATCATTTCAGGTGAGTGTAATGTATATAAAACCTTTACAATCATGCAAAATATCATTGTGAACAATCGTGAGGGTGCAGTATTTGTCAAATGTGCCAGTGTCTCTGTAAAATGACCTAAAGGATATAAATACAGAGGAAGAGTGTTGGACTTACCGTATTGCATTGAGTTTATCCCCATGGTTTTATAGGGGAGGCCGCTATTTCAGTGACATAGTGACCAACATCAATGAAAGCTTCAAACACTTCGGGAGAAATAAACTCTGAACAGCTTAACAGCTGCCCTGTTACGTTTCCATGCTGAACAGAAATCTCAATGCCCGAAAACATTTTCCTGAAATTTAAAAACAAAGAAAATTACATGAATATCTTAGATGCCAAAGACTGAGTTATGTTACTTAGGGACCAAATCAATACTCACCACCGGGCGTTTTTCCCGGTGTCTGTCCGGTTCGCAGGCGTTGCATTTGAATCCGCTCAATCTTTCTAACCTTTAAACTGATTGTATTCCAGCAAACTCAATGAGTTAATTGAACCGCGCGGAACCGTGCAGAACTGTAAAACCGCCGGCAGTTGGTATTGAATTCCTTAGACATCAGCTTTAGGAGGCTGTTTGGAGAGCTCTGGAGAGCTAAGGTGCCCATCCAGCACTGCTTCTATTATGCTGCCTTGCATGGTGTGTGTGGTTGCCCAAAGGCTAAGCCTACTGTCGAAAACTGAGTCAGGAAGGTCATCCAGTCAATTATTTGCTCCACAATCCTCATATGGTGGCAGTTAATTGCTGTAGAGGTGATCCGGCCACTCCCATCAGCATATGACCCCCACCCCTAACCGGAATTTAAAAAACTTTGGATTTACTACTCTACTACTACAATCAACATGCAATCCCCTGACAGGACTACACCAAATGGAATTAGTTTTAAAAAATATCCTTCAATTTTCCAAAGATGCAGTAATCTGGCTCAAGAGTTCTCATCATACAGGTACGCACACTCAAAAATAGACACCATGGTACCCACCGGCAGGTCAATAGATTTATGCCAGAAGCTTGATTTTAGATGCGGAAAAACCAGAGACCCCCAAAAACCTATGGAAACAGTATGGATTCATACACCAATTCATATAAAGCTACAAGAAGAATCCCCCTACTAGGAATCGAATCCTATTTTCATTGGTAAAGGTGACAAAAGATATGCTGCCCCACCCATCCCCCATTATCTCCATATTAAACCTCAAAAAAGTTTAGCTACCCAACTTCCCTACTTTTATACCTTAAAAACCCTGCAAATATGGCAGAATATGTCTCTAAGTTTCATATAACTCGATTTTTGTGGGGGTTTTCGGGACTACTTCATCTCGACTTTTTCATCTTACCTGCAGTTTAGCGACAGCACGTGCTTCTGTGTTATTGCTACAGTTCTGTGGAAATATCTGCATACCAAGGTAGAAAATACCATTATTCTGTAAGAAAAAAAATTAAAACCATATTGATTGAGGATACACTTATATAGTAAGATCCATGGCTATCAATTTGTAAATTATATCCTACTACAAACAGGACACACCAGTGGTACACTATACGGGGGATAACCGGTGGCCAAACATTACCCACCTCCCCTCGATCTGACATGTCCCTCTTTCCAGAAAAGAAATTATCCCCTACCTGGTTTCAAACCCCACTATAAATATCACTTTTTGAATACTTTTTAGTCAACATAATGCCTGTTTGTTTTATTTTTATAACATTACAAATCATTCAAATTTTTCCCCATCTGAATAGGCTACCAGTCCCCAAAAGAGCCATCCCCACACAAAAAAACCTGCTATACATTCATCTGCATTGTTGAACAACTGCACCATGATATTATTTCCAAAATGAAGGACAACTTTTATGTAATTTATATGGAAAAAACATGTAGTGAGCAAGTTCATGCCTGTGCCCTCCCAAGGGTGTGATTGAGTTTTGTGGAAAAATCCTGAATATGGTAAAAAAATCCTGAAAAACAGCGTAAAATCGACCTAAAATGCTTGGAATCAGGCTGAAATTAAATAAAGATTTGGAAATGTTGAAAATAAAAAATCCTGAAATTAGGAAAAATTTTGTAGAATCACACCCCTTGCCTCCATATAAGGCCTGTGAGAGACCATTTGCATCGAGTACATATGTGAGGGCATCCATGATATTACCACTAATCTTTCGTTGTGCATTAGTATCGTTGTGAACTAGCTCTGTTAATGCAGCCACATACGCTAAAAAAAAAAAGGAAGAAAATGACATTATAAAAAAAATATTTTTGTGTGGTTTTCTTTTTCGGTTTTTTTGTTTTTTTTTAAATGCATTTATAATATAAAGCAATCAAAAGCAAACATTTTTTTAGGGAATAGTTCATTGGTAGAACGCCAGCGCTGTCACCTTAGGAGCATACTTTATCTGTTATAAGATAAGCACTACTGGTAAATCTCTCTAAGGGATGGTGACTTAGTAGGGAAAAGTCCACTTCTCTTTGTCGAGATTAGTGTGTTCTGAGTCTCTGGGCGTTGGAACAGACTTTGGCGGGGGTAAACCTGGTTTTGTGATGCTCAACCATCCCATTCCCTCAGAGCATATTGATGGAGTTGCTTGTAGCTTCATCTGTCTGAATGCCTTTGAGCTTCTACTGAGCCGTGGTGACATAGCTCGCTCTGCAGATGCCAATTTTGGATGCTGTATCGGTTATAGCTTTCCTCGTTCCTTTAGGAATGCCCAATAGTCCCAGGAGCAATCAATCCGTATCTCGCTTAAAAAAGTTTGCCTTAAAGCCTCCCTGCTCGAAAAGTTTGACCCATACATTTTACATAGTGTATAGTTGGCCGTAGGAAAACGGATGTTGGAGTAAATAAGCCTCTTGCGAAAAAAATAAAAAATCTACGATGGCGTCACAGAATGGTCCTTTTTACCTAAAACATGTTTATGCTAAACTTTTGATTGCAACCTCTAAAAACTAGTGCCGTTTACGTCATTTACAAGCCAATCCCATTTTATTTTCTACATAGATGATGACCAATTAAGGATAGTTTGCGGATGATAAGGGTACAAAATTAGGTAAAAACATGTTTTTTTAGCATTTTTTTTTTGAACAAAAGGACTTTCTTATATTTATATTTTCTTCAATATGGTTAAAAACCTTATACCCATGCATTGACTATTTTCCAAATTTGATCTGATATCATACGCAGATGGGCATAAAAATAGCAGAAGCATTCGATATATCAAAAGCAAAGTTTTAAGTAACGAAGTTCATGAAGCAGTTATTTGAGATTTAAGCTTTTTTAAGTGCACTCTATAACACTATACAGAGTAACTCTTGAACAAAGTAATGTCGTACTTGACATTGTGCAGTGGTGAATGAATGATTGATTGATTCATTCAATAAATCAATCAATCAATCAGCCCATCAATCAACTAATCATCCCCCAAAACAACCAAAAGAGCGCAGAAACCACCTTTATAAAAATCTAAAATGTCCAGGCAAACCAGACAGTTGAATTTTGTGGGGTGGGGAGGTCCATCCAAACATGATCCATTCCCATTGAAATGCACCTTTAAACTGTTTAAAAATGTTAAAATATGCCTTAAATACATGTAAAGACCAATTCTCAGCCCTTTTTGGACCACACACCTAAAAAAACCATCTCCATCTTGTGCACGGTTCTGGGGACCTGGCATATAAAATCTTTGATGCTTCATGTATACAAAATGCATAGACCACTTTTCCATAATAAAAAAAAATCCCCAAAATGGACGAAAATGAATCCTCCATAGTACGACATTCCCTCGGCTCAGTGCGTCGAGCCGTACAATTATTGAATCCAATGCGTAAAAAGCAGCCTGACCCTATGTAAAAGACCTGCCACTTATGATCAAAGACTGGTAGGTTTCTAGCAATTATTTCTTCCAGTTGAAGACATATCATATTATGGGAGAAAAGTATAAATCTAGTGAGTGTATTTTCCATTTACACTCTATATAAGCATGGTTTGGTAGTAGACATATTGCAACGGGAGGATTACATTATTTAAACACAATATAAAAATATATATTTTCCATACTGTAACTAATGTGACACACCCAGAGGTTTTTTTCTCTTATCCACGACACAACACCTGTATCCAAACAAGAGGACGGATCCTGCAATAAAAAAAAGGTGCTCAAGAGCTCGGATATCATCACCACAAAGTCTATAGCGGCCATTCAAAACAAAAAAATAAATTGGTGTGGAGAAATTTAAATACGTTCGTAGTTTGGGAGTCTATTGCGGATCTTCAGGGTAAGTAAAAGGAGTTGGGAGGGTGACCAGTAACATCAAAGACACTTGTTTTTAAAGCAATTATTTTTATTCTTACTCCCCAATATAGCCCAAAAAAATCGTCCCGGCACCAGAACAATCCAATGTTCAGCAGGAACATGTAATTTAATGCTAAACTTTCCAATTTCTAAGAATGGCAGATGGTCTTAGCAATGGTCATCTTCTACTTTGGAACTAAAGCAGTGTGGACAGCCCATCTAGCAAGCCCACGGCGTGTGTGTGTGGACTTTGATAGGAAAGCATGGTTCAACCTCACACTCCGAACTGGCGTTGGTCGTAAAAAGAACTTCCTTCACAAGATCCTGAGTAGAACTTTCACCAAATTGCGATTGTGCGAGAGCTACAAACCATTAGCCACATATCATAGATGACTGTGAGTGAGGTCTACAAGTCCCAAGAGGAATTCAGGCCTGATCAACCCGGTTGATGAAACTATCAGCTGGTTAAAGACGGATCTTTCGACTGTGATTTTGGACTTGCACGCATGACCGAAAAGAACAAGAATTAAACAAAAATCATTAAAGGTGGGTGCCCCCATCGATAATGCATCCTCCACTTTGCTCATCAAAAAAAGTTCCAGATTTTTCTATACCCCAGGAAATCTAAGACCAGAAAAGGAAATGATGTACAAACATTCTTTATCTTTTATGATCATGATTTCTCTTGATGATACAAACAAAATGACTTCAATGTGACTCGACCACATTAACGGCACTATCAGCTGATTGCAAAATCAGAAAATTGAAAAAAAAAACATCAAAAATCAGATTTTTGCTTGTTTGTAAATGAGAAGTACCCCAAAATACTCCACAAGTTATAGTAAAAAAAGCAACCCCTAATAAGGGACAAAATTCAGATATTTAGCCATTCTGTTGTGACAGGACACTAAACAACACGTAATTCAATGCGATTCATATCTTTGGACGCTGTTGTTTTCTACCTTTTCATCAATTTTTCGCTTGGGAAAAAAATAACTTATGATAATTACACAGACCCACATCTTCACTTTTCCTGCAAATTAAAAATATTGCTACGCTTTGGGCAGATCACTGATAATGTCTCTTAACTAAAACCACACTGTATTACGGGGCCTATGAGATACGTTTTGCTTCTACTAACAAACGGCCAGCACCAATTTAACTCAAAAATTGTAATCACAATGTTATGGTGAATGTTTCAGTGAGAGAGAAAACACCATATGAACAGTCGGACCATGATTTTTTTGGGTCACCCACTTATTAAAGCCTAATAGAGAACTTATAACTGTTCTTAAAGGATGACTCAGAAGAGATTTCGAAATATTCATTTTTGTTGGGTTGTAGTTTTGTAGTGAGTAATTAAATATAGTCAACTAGAACTAAAGATAATCACCTAAATGCTCAATTCCAAGTTAGAGATGAATCAATTTTTCGTTTTGCAGAACACATTTATGTACAGTATACAGCATTGGATACCAGTATAACAAATTTCGGGATCCGGAATTTTAAAACAAACTTGTGCTTTTCTATATGAAGGACTTCGATTTGAGCTTATTATTTCACAAGTGATTATTATATGGAAAAAGCATCATACAATGCAAAAAAATGATTGTTTGAAAAATTGGTGCGCCCCCATCGGGAAATCTCTGAGTCAGCTTTAACCAAGTACATCATGTTTCACATACCTTGTAGACACTGCCAAAGGCACCGAGTCCCAGATGTTCATACACAAAATAGCCTGCAATTGACTTGGTCGGTTCTCTGTTCTGATTTGTATCCTGGAATTTCTGCTTGATATCCTGAAGTGCCCTTCTAAATAAGAAAAAAAACCCACAAAGTTGTTTGGCAGATATCAAGGAATTCACAAAGAATTTAGTCTGGCTTAACTCTTTGTACCTCTAAAATTCAATCTTTTTCCTATAGTAGCTTTTTCTGCTGAAATACAAAGAGAAAGTTACAGGTATACACTCAAAGCTGAGAACTTAACTATTTCCAAATTCTTCATATTCTATTTTTTTTTTTAATTAAAGGTTTCTGTCTAGATGGACTAGTCATGACTTAGAGTTAAAGCAGGACTAAGTTCTTTGTGAATACCAGCTAAAGGACTTCAAAGGCTCTTCAAGGCTTTAAAGTGTCATGGCACATTTTTCCAAAAACATAAACTTTCTTCATTACTTAAATGATAGTCTAGGTCAGTGGAAGAATAGGCATAATTTTACAATAAAAATAATATACCCGAAAACAGATAGGGACATTCAAGTGGACAGGAGAGTTTTTAGGATAAAATTTCTCTCAAATTTCACGGGATCGGTTGTGTAGCCCACCTACCTACAAGAAGTTCGAAGGTTTATTAGACAAACAGGTGCAACAGAAAAAACGCAAACCTGTTTTGAATTGCCTGTTATCCGTTAATCGTTCCCATAGAAAACACTGCTTGGACTTTCTGTCGACACTACAGAGAAGTACTTACTCATCATCTTATTACATATAAAGACGGCGTATTCGGCTATTCACTTCAGTGTGATCTAATATATTGGTAGCATTCCAAATATGTTGTAAAAAACCGGAGTTCAAGAAAAATTGGGGGCGCTTCTTTCGGGAAATCTCCTCATGGTATCCGTAATAAAGAGGGTGGTAAGGGTAAAGGATCATCAAAAAGTAATTTGTAGGCTAACTTTAAGTTTGCAGTAACTTTATTCAACAAAACGGTGTTTGTACATGAATATCACAGACTCATATCATTGATATTAAAACCACAAAGGTCAAGACGGTCAATCAACAGGGTGCATGCTCTGAGAATCGACCCCGGCGTTTTTCTGTGTTTTAAACGCCTTTCCGATAGTCTCTGCTGAATATAGGCCAGAGTCTTTTATTATAAAATCATCCGTTTACCCATAAAGGCGCTGATTTGGTCTTATCATTTTCATGGGGTGAGGCTAATGTACATAAACCCTTTTAACAATCATGCAAAAAATATCAATTTTGAACAATCTTGAGGGTGCAGTAAGTATTGTCAAATGTGCCAGTGTCTCTTTATAAAAATTGATCTAAAGGATATAAAGACAGAGGTAAGAGTGTTGGACTTACCGGTATTGCATTGAGTTTTATCACCAGTGCGTTTATAGGGCCGGAGATTTCAGTGAAAATCATACGTGACCAACTCACTGAGGTACCGCTTTTCAAACAAGTCGGAGGAAATAAACGCTTGTGAACAGCTGACTGTTAAGTTCCCTGTTGAACAGAAATCTCAATGCCCTAAAAGCATTTTCCTGAAAATAAAAAACAAAGAAAATTACATTGAATATCTTTAGAGCAAAAGGAAATTGAGCTATGTTACTTAGACATCAGATTATTTAGGCAAAGAAGAAAGAAGAGTACTATATGGAAGGGGCAACTTTCCAGATAGCATTCATTGATGGGCGATGCCATTTTAAAATAGGGGCGTCTGTTTCGCTAGCTCTTAATTTCATCATAGAGGTGTTCTAGCGGATTTTCATGCATGCTTTTGGGTCAGGTTAAAAAACACTTTTGATCTGATTGGATTTTGATACTCATGACATTCAATTATGCATGAATCACGTTTTCCATGAAAAGGCGGTGGTGGCGAGAAGTCGGTGCTGGCAATTTGTCAGCACCGCCTTTTTCTTGATCTACCGAGGATCCGTATTGCCGATTGATGCGCTGTTGTATGAGGTGGATTCCAAGATTCCGTGTCTCTGAATGGGAAGAGAAAGAGAAACATTAAATCGGCATGCAAAAACGACAACTGTCGAGCCTTGATTTAGGCTCTTTGGAGAAGCTTCTGGAGAGCAATGGCGCCATCCAGGGACTGCTTCTATCATGCTGCTTGCATGGTGGGTTGTGGTTGCCCAAAGGGCTAGGCCCACTGCCAACAACTATGGATTGGTGTCAGGAAGGTCATCCGGGAATTATTTTTGCTGCTAATCCTCATTATGGGGCAGTATCCTGTATGAGGGAATCTGGCCCACTCCATACCTGGCTAAACATTTAGAACCACAAAAACAGAAGGCAATGCCATGACACTTTATCACAAAGCACTTAAAGACACTATCAGGATTATCCGAAAGAGACAAAAATATATTTAATTTGGCAGGGAATAGCTTTAAGTGAAGGAAGCATAAGCTGTAGAATTCTCATAAGTTACTTTTTCCAACCGACGAAATTCAAGAAGAAAAGCAGAAAAGGAAGAAAACGGCACTGTTCAAAGATAGGCATCTCCCCATTCAGTTGCGTGTTGTAGTAAGTGTCAGAACGGACAGTAATGACTAAAACTTCGATTGTGTCCTTATTAGTTGCTTATGGTCTATCATTTCAGGGTAGGTTAGGAACCGATTGTTACAAACAGGTCAAAATTGATTTTCGAATGCTGCAGGAAGAGTAGGGATGCCAGCAAAATTTTCAGGACTTATCTGGCACTTATTTCAGGATTGTTTTTAAATTTCAGATATAGGGATGCTCCCTATTTTTTTGCAATTTAGAAGTTCAAAATAGGATGATTCCTAATAAAAAACAGGGAAGGTTGGCAGGGAGGCCACTACCATCAGCGGGAACCCAAAACGGATATTTAAACACTCTGGGATTGGATTACTACTGCAATAACAAGCCACTCCACTACTAGCACTTCGAATCCACACCCTCATTGGCTAAAGGGACAAAAGTATGCGTGCCCATCCATCATCAATGATTTCATGTAATACCTCAAAAAATTTATTAACTGCCTTTCCACCTCAAAATGACGCCAATATGCAGATTATGTCTTTCGTAGACAACTAGTCGAATGTGTCTTACCCTGCCAGTTTACGACAGGCACGTGCTTCTGTGTATTGCTACAGTTTGTGGAAATTATTTGCATACCAAGGTAGAAAAATACCATGTTTGTTAAGAAATGGAAAAACAGTGGATAGAGGATACACTTGTATCACAAGGTGCACCGACATCAAATGGGTCAATCAGACTGCAGATAGGATCAACATTAGGTACACTTATACAGAGGATACACTATGGCGAAACATTACAGATCCAGATCTGAACATGTCCCTGTTCCGGAAAAAAAAATATCCCCTATGGTTCAAACCCAAGTAGTATGAAAATATACTTTTCAACAGAATGCCTCAATCATGCTTGTTTTCTTTTTAAACATACAAATCAATTCAAATTTTGCCCATCTGGAAACAGGCTACCAGTCCCAAAAGCTATCCCCACACCAAAAAAAATTGCAACAAGTAATCGGATGTTGAAAAACTGCCACTATGGAAAATACCTAGGGTAATATTTCCAAAAATAAAGAACAACTTGTTAATTGTAATTTATTATAACTAGAAAATTTCGCGGTTCTCTGCTTGCGCGTTGCTACATTCAGAGAATATAAAGCTGTGGGAAGCCGCTCAGACTTGGACCTTGGCATATGACTTTGACCTCATCAACATTCTGAGGGATCCCTGCTGCACCTTTTGAAACAAGTTTGAGTTCCAATTGAAATTTAACCTTTGAGGGGTCAATTTTACATTTTTGTAATTTTTCAACGTTGACCTCACATGGACCTTGACCTTAGCAAATGACCTTGACTCATCAACATATGAGCGGATACCATGGTGCACTTTGACACAAGTTGGTTCTACATTGAACTTCAAATTTTCAATTTGAGGTCAATTTAAAAAAAAAACTTAATTTTAGTGGCACACATTAAACAAATACATACATACACACGCACAAAAAGAATGCAAAGTGGTCCTGCCAGCTATAGCTGGCGGCCCACAAAAAAAGGTAGCGAGCATTGTTAACGCCTGCACCCTCCAGTAAGGCCCTGCGAGAGTGATGTGAATTGAATAAATTATTGTGAGGGCGTGATACTTACCACTACGATGTGTTGTGGCATTAGTATCGTTGTGACAGCTCTGTTAAGGCCGACACAGCAAGCTAAAATGAAAAGACAAATTAATGTTAAAAAAAAAAAAGTAAAGTGTATATGTAAGATACAGTTCTGTGCTATTCGCCGTTAGAAAAGGATGGCAACCTTTCGAAAACTAACATCATAGATGATATCTATCCTCCTTACCGACCCAAGCTTGATAGCTCAGTTTGTTAGAGCCGTGTGCTAATAAATACAGAGGTCGCCAGTTAGAATCCGGCCAAGCGAACATGGGTTTTTTTTTTTTTTTTAAAATAATTTCTCACCCATCTCAAGGGAAAGATTTATAAAAAATCCACCCTTTTCTACCTGGAGAAACTAAGCATTGCATGCAAAGACCTTGATATTGAGAAAATAAATGACAGGGATATGTCACTTCTAATATGTATTACACGGTCTGGGATATAGACTTTTTCCATGATGCATCGGGGAAACATCGACTCTCCGAGTCAATGTTCCGGCAGTGTGCCGTAAAGTGCTGAAATGCAAGAAATTGGAGACCGTTATGTTCATGTATATATAAAACAAACATCTCAGGCCCAAAAATTTAATACAGGGTGGATTTAATTTGTTGGACAATCGTGTCACATACCCCAGTAAGGCAATCAGCTTAGTATTGTACAAGCGACAAGTGCAACCCTCTGTACACAGGGTAGACAGCTGAACATCCCTCCGAAAGATTGAGATACTTCAATTTTTGTTTATCAATCTATATGAGCCAATGATTACATTTACTCAAAACCTAATCCCAAATGAGCTCAAGGGAAGAGGAATTTTATTACACCTTTAATTTTCCCTGATTTTTAAGGCAAGTATTTGGTACGGTTTCCTTCCTCCTCAAGAAGATGCAAATGAACATTGAAAAAATAACAAAAACCGCAACCCCGTCCCAAAACACAAAACAACATGTGAGACAACTTGAAGGCCAGACTAGAGAATTTTGAAAATATTATCCATGTATATTAATTAGTGTATATGCAAAGGTGGGAAGACATTGTTAGAAAAATTGAGGGGGGGCATTATCCTCGGAATCTCTGGTCAGAGTGTACTGTACAGATATGTTCTTTGAACCTTATTTGCAAGAGAGTATGTGTTAGTGGGAGCTAATTCCTTTGAACCGAGCCATGAATAAGACAATAGAGAATTGAGTGTATATTGCAAATATATTAAGATATGAAAAACTTATTTAATGCAGTAGCATAGTTATCTTTGTCACGCAAGTTGCATTTAGCGCTGTCTTTTTTGCTGGCATCTTGAGTAGACATTAAATTATCACTTACTGTTCTTCCATTGGAGGATGACAGTTGTTACCTAAGCAGCTGGAGCATACCCAGGGGACTTGAGGAAGACCTCATATCGGATGTGAACTGACGATTCACTGTGAACTGCACACACTGAAGAGTAGGACATGTGATTAGGGAGAAAGCTAAGGCCATAGGTGAGAACAGAGGATTATTACTTCGACCTTGCAAACCCACTTTTCACAAAATACCCCTGGCTACCCTGGACAGTTTAAACACAAAAACAATAAGAGCTTTTTCATGCCAGAGCCAAAGGATGTTTATGGTTTTTTTAAAGAAAGTTGCAGCTGTTGTTTTATGAGTACTTGCATGCACATGCAATAACAACTTAGCTGCAGGTGTAAATCTTTCAACAGAGAGATTTAATAAGTTCTTTTCATCAAATACTTATTTTACGTATTTCTACTCTTGTGGTTTCCTGAGTGAGATGGCTTACAAGGTCATTTGGGAATCTTCTTGACTTGGATATGTGAATGCATTTTTAATGATTGATTCCAACTATGGACTAAAAACATTTTTAACTCTGAGCAACTAACACCTGCTGGGAACCAGAGGGTTATTGAATCACCCACAATGCACCAGTTTTGCAAAATTTCACCTCAAGAGGGTCATGTGATCCACAAAAATTATATTATTGTCACAAAAATCCTGACTTTACGTCATTTAGTCCATAAGTACTAGTACGTTTGAATTTTTTCATGATCACAAATGTTTTTGTGGTTCTTCAACTTCTTGAAATTTTTTTTTATCCCAATACTGAATGTGTTTAGTACACTACAGTACAGTTACAGTTATAGGCACATTGCAATGCACTGAGTTGAAACAACTGGTGTTTCATTTCACTTTTAGGAGTTAAGCTTGATGACTTACTGTAGCAAAGCAAGCAGTAGTGGTATACCACCCATCAGACGTATATCGTACTGGTGTCTGGTCTTCAGCCAGACCTGAACCAAACACCACACCTGAGCGAGGGAAAATAAATATTAAATCGATATTGTTATACATAAAGAAATCCTAGCAGCCTGTGACATATGTGGTGATTTGCGAGGCCATTAACTGAGCAATGCACTGGTACGTCTCTGAGCAAAAACAAATGACATATTTCCTAGAACATGTCAATCAAGTCTATTTAATATTCAGGAAATTCATGCGGAGATCCTGATAATACTATTCTACAAAGATGCAATACGTACACAATCAGATTAGAAATACTATTACATAATCCGTAGAGGAAGGAAAATTATCTATGATAAAGTTGGCATGCAAAGGACTAGAATATAAATTGAAGTGTAACGGTTGAATAGCTTTTTTTGTAAACTGGATTACCAGGGGTAACCACCCC
The DNA here is from genome assembly GCA_023653785.1 of Ophioderma brevispina. Taxonomy (NCBI): domain Eukaryota; kingdom Metazoa; phylum Echinodermata; class Ophiuroidea; order Amphilepidida; family Ophiodermatidae; genus Ophioderma; species Ophioderma brevispina. Next base: position 33,533 of record JAMKCH010021653.1, read on the forward strand.
TCAGGAATTTGTTACAACGCCCCCAATGGCTTATGATTTTGATGCCAGTGAATAGCTATGGTGGTCTTCTTCCCATTGATACCAAACTAAGTACCAACATACATAGTATGGCATCCACAATGCTGTCATAAAGACTGAGTTGGCAAAATTGGACATTTTTGCTGGGAGGAGAGACAGCCAGTATGAGCAATTCCGTGTAACTGACTGACTCCGTGCCGTTAGAAAGTTAAGTTGTTGCCTATGCCGATCAATTTACGTCTTGACCAATTTCAAAGAAAACAAATTACGATGGTTCGGGCGTGTGGAATTGCAAAAACAGAATTATATTTGTCATGCATTTTTGTGAACATAATGTAAACATATACAATTTAGAAAGTATTTATTGCATTTGTTACACTTAACAGCATGGTCACACGGAGCGGTTATCCAACAATCGGGGAAAAGCCAAAAACATGACAACAAAAATAATTCTATGAAACAAATACTGTAACATACTTGGGGTGGTAAATGATGTCCGTATTTTTGATGTACGACACACATTATTCGGGATACATTTACAATCGATCACCCCAAAATAGTAGCACTGTGACTTGCACGGTTGCTTAGTTCCCTATTAGTGCTTACTCTAGGCACTGTAAAAGGCCCTGGGATTCAACGAGCTCGATAAGCTAGCAAATTGGTATCGTTTTGTAATCCGTATTGTAAAACGACTGAAACATCACGGATGATGGAAATAAATCGATAAATCGATGGAAGCCCAGGTAAAATTCATTCAGCCATTTCTGTGACCCACTAGCCCCTCTAAAAGAAAAATTTTCCTCGATTGGGATGAGACTCGCAATAGGCCTATTATAAGTTGTGTTGATAAAACAAAAACAAGGGGAAAAAAACGACCTAGAGAATCAGGTTTGTACACAGAAGAAAGTAGAAGAAAGAGAAAGTAGAAAGGCAACCGTATCACAAAATGACAAAAATCAGATTAACAAATTGCCGTGTGTTTAATGTTGGGTCCGAATTGGCATGGGGACCGAATGACGGAAATATGAGGCGAATTGTATTCTGCACAGGCTACCGAATTCGGCAACGTTAAGGAATTAAACCGCATGTTAAAGGTGCCGGAATTTTAATGGTGGCAGAAGAATACTAAATTCATCCCTTTGATCGATTTTATTTTTTTTTGCACGCAATGTTTTCAATTAAGAAGAAGACCAGAGATGCCTCTTTTCTTGACAGTTGAATTTTCTCGAAATTGGGGCAAATTTTGAAACAATAACTTATATAGTCCAATTGGCAAACCTTTTCGCAGTAGATCTGATTTTATGTAATTTTTTGGATTGGTTTTGATCGCAGTTTTTTGATCAAAAACCCAATGTATGCAAAAAGGTATCAACAAACAACTAGAGTAAAAATGATTATAAAATGTTATGCATTTTGTGAATTGTCCGGACCCATTAGAGTGTAGGTGGATATGTTTTTTGGGTAGAATTGACTCGGCTACCATCCAGTCTCGGTGATTGCACAAAGCACAAGTCAGAAGTGATAAATGTGTGAGAACAGACACGATCTGGAATAACCAAATGGGTTCAATAACTATTAACTCTCAGAAAGAACGTTTCACCCCTGTTGGTTTACCAGGCAAGGACTCGCTAGCAAAAAAAAATATATGGCGCGGAACTTGACTGGCCCTTAAAAAATTAGGCCCGACCATAAATTTTTGTAACAAACAAAAACAAAAGCTCATTCAAAACTGGAAGTACATACTCATGAGTACTGCCATCTCAGCATGTAGATGCCTGTCAATTGTTACTATTGAGTTCTGTTGGGCACTGTGACACTTTATGTACTGGCAAGTGTGAAAATTAGTGTAGCGAGATTTCAAAGTGTCACGTTAGTTTAAAGACACCACAAACAGGATAATATTTAACGTGTCCCTTTTAAACCTTAAAAATGATCTGCATAAAGTAACACAAAAATTCAAATCAGTCACGTGCAAAAGTGCCGCCCTTTTGATGTGACCCAACCATATACATTTTTCAATAACCGACCAGCTGTACTAGCTACACTAGTCTTGTTTTTTAGCAGAAAATAGCCAAAAAACGATTTTGATCTAAAAAAAAGGTAGGATGATCAATTTTCATGCAGTTTCAGCTCTAAATGATGGCAATTGCTTAGTTTACATAAGGCAGAGATTTACTTTTAGAGTCCATACTGTGGCATAATATTTTCGACCTTTGAGGCATAACCTAACCGCGGTGAAGGTGCTGCCTTCACATTTTATTCACTAAAATGACCGGAAGGATGGAAAATGGCACCGAGGAAAGTTCACTATGGAGGAAACTTGCTGATTACAACCTAGCCCACAATTATATCAGGCACACAATTACTACTTTCTCATCCTTATTAATTTCCAAATGTTATCACTCTACTCACTCCCCACATTCCATATAAGTTTAGATTGTCATAGATGTAATATACTAAGCAACATAGGCCACCCCTCACAAATCTTCACTTGTTCTCGGACCTGCTCCTCCTGACACAAAGTACGTAATAAGCTAGCAGAAAGTCTAAGATTGTACGAAAGATCCTATAATAGATTCCAGTTGATATGGAATACCCTACTTTTTGTAGGTGAAGTATGAATTGAGTGGGATTACTCTCTAAAAACTCTGTCCTTATGGTGGTTGCCCCTATGATGTGCCTATAGCCGACGTAGCCAACCCTGAGCGGTTGGACCATTCACATCGTCAAAGCAGAATCCTAAACACTGTAGAATGTTCAAAGAAAATGCAAACTAAATCGTAATAGTTTCAGTGACAAGCCTGTGAAAGCTGATTTTAGTATGAGTGAATAGACAATTCAAATACACATGAATTCACAGACTGCATTGTAACACCCATGTGCACGGAAGCCTTCTCAAATTATGATATGTTGTTGGTAGGCATGTTAAAACCAATTTTGGGGTAGACACACTATGGTCATCACACCAGTATAAATACAAATTTTTGGAACACAATTGGAATTGTAAATTGCCTCAATTAATTTCAATTACAAAGCGCAATCATCGCGCTTTTAGTGTTTGGTAATATCAGTGCATGTGTCGAAAGTGAAGAGACTACTAATTTTTTTTTTTGGGGGGGGGTTTTTTTTTATCCTTCATCATGGCTCCTAAAGGCTAAAGCTCAGATGTGCAAGCACTTGTCGTAAAAATA
>JAMKCH010021654.1:0-79022 GCA_023653785.1 Ophioderma brevispina
GGGAAATTGTCACAAATAACCAGAGGGGAAACGGAATACCATTATTTGGGAACAATTCAAGACTTAAAAAATATTTACATAGTTTGAGTACTACAAAAAAAAAATCATTGAATGAGTGATATACGATTATTTTGAGTCACAATTACTAACCACACGGGTCATTTTAAGTGTATACATTTGCAGCTGCTGATAGGCTGGATATACTTTAATCATAAATTTTGTAATATTTTTAATTCTTTCGTGAAAATGATTTGTTCAAAAATCTGTACATGATGTCGAGTTACGCGCCAAAATTCCAGGTAAAATTTGTGAATTGGAATTGCATTTCAATATACAGATAATTAATCATGATTAACGTGCTTAACAGTATCTGAGAAAATGCAAGTTAACATGCATGGCGCTTACTATGAGTGTGAAGTACGGGCAGGGGTTTAATCTTTGTAGATTTTAAATTCATTATTATTTCCCCATCAGTTTAATTGGTACATTGATAAAGATCAAACACCAAAATTAGCAGTTGGATGTGTGACATAACCAATATATAATTATTATGGCATTGTAATTGATATACAAATTAGTATTGGCTCAGTATCGATGCACATCGGTTCTTAGAATTCCTTTACTGACACTAGGCCTCTGTGTGAATTCTCTTAATTCTCTTCAATGACTTTTCCCATATTGATTTTTCATCAGTGGGGACGTTGAAATTTTTATATTGCTATCCATGGGCACTTTAAAGTCTCCTGGAGAACTTTTAAGTCCTCCACGGTATCTGCGGATTTTGGATTTCTTTCCATGGAAACACTGGTGGTGACTTAAAAGATCCATGGACATGGCTGAGTAGAACATTCCTAATTTCTTACATTTTCGTACCTCAACAGTATCCTGATCAATCGCAACACAGATTTTTAAAGTGAACATCGGGGGAAATGTTAAAATTCAAGGATATAAAATATACCCAAACTGGCAGGGCCTTCTCCTGTTTTCGCGAAAGCGTATCAAGATGATGGAGTTGGATTTGACCCCGTTTTTTAATGACTCAGAAGTAAACAAGTTGTAAACAAAGCTCACACGGGGGCTAACCGCACCGCACACTCCCGATATCTCTCCTTGTCGGTTTCTATTCTGGGAATTGAATAAGCATTCTGTTCTGATTCTCTTGTCGTACGGTCACGCTGGTGCAGCCGTCGACAATACAGCCCATTACTAATCGTAATTTTAAGGGCATCAAATCAGAAAAATTATGCCATATGGTACAACACGTACGACGCATATCACGAGAAGTCAACGTGTCCGTATTCAAGAAAACTGGGCCACGCGCAAGTCCGTTCCACGATGACGATCATGAACGCGTATCGCGTACGCCTATTTGTTTACTCGGACGTCACTTCTGGGTCACGCTTGCCAGCGCGATAATCACTTTCAGTTTGGAATTTCCTTTTAAAGCTTTGGTCCAAAACACATGATATTATGCCCAATTTTATCAACTATACGGTTTCTCAATTACTGCTTCATTGCCATTTTTACATTGATACCATACAATAATATTAATGAACCATTTTTTGGTGGTATTATAAAGCATGTCCCATGACCTTTAATGTTTTTGTCCAACCTAGCTCCTACTGAACCGTCCTCTTCTTTTGAAGCTGGAGCCGAGAACCATGGCCCATGATACTTCGTTTTATCAACTGCTTAACCCGGTTTAAAGCAGTTTTCAATTATGTTTTGGTTAGACTGGCTGAAGAAGGAATGAGATTATTTCGATTTAAGCGCATTTCGCCAAAAGTACCAGCGCACTTTAATGAAAAATACAGCAGTGCGCATAACATCTTCCTTCGCGTACTTTGATATTTCCAAGAAGTTGGATGCTAGCGCACTATTGTACATTTTCCCCGAGTGAGCGTCGCGCATTTCGACATTTCCCCCGAATTGAGCGTAGCGCACACGTTACATTTACCGAAGTGCGCGAGCGTACTTTGAGGAAAACAGCGGTTTGCGCAGCGCACTTTTTAAGGTCCTTGTTGATTTCTAGGGCTCACATAGCTCATGCTGACCCATTTGTTCATTAAGAATAGCTTTGCGCCAGATTTCTCTTTGGGCTGGTTCTTCGTCACCCCTTTGTGCCCTGTTTTCGTCAATGGAAATTCCTGTGACATTGTAGCTAACTTTTTTACTGATTTTCTAACTGGAGGTTTTAAAATTCTTGTAAAGCAAATAGCTTGCAGAAATATTCCATCAAAGTTTTAATTTTGGTTGGGACGTGCTATAACTGGCTGCGCAGCACTGGCTTAATTTTATGGTCTTTCAAAGACCATGTATATAGTTTGCAAGAACTCGCAAATAGAAGGAAAAGACAAGAAACATTTTCAAGCAAAAATGATTTAATGGTTCTTACACTTCCGAGGGATGAAAATACAATTATATTTTGGTAGTCGTCGTTTAAAGATGATGAATCAGAATATACCAATGGATTAACTACATGTAGGTTCAGTGATCACGAAACGGACTTCATAAAACGAATTTTGGTCACTGTGTTGATAGATCTCTTGGGCGTTGTTTGTCCTTATGAATCACAGTAGGCTAAAATCAAAAACGCACTTCACATTCAGTTATGCAAGAATATTAGTTGCTCGGAATGAACAGATGCACTTCTTCTTCAACGTTCTTAAAAAGAGAAGTACTTAAAAGGAACACTGAGTCTTCCCAAACTGGTACAATTGCACCAATCGGAGACGTCGAAAAGGCGTCATGGGGTGTTCAAAAAGAGGCGTCGAAAAGGTGTCAGTGTACAAATTAATGAAGTGGTGTATATTGATAGAGCGACGAACATTATCTAAGTACCCCTTTTTCCCCTGAGGAAAGTAATACACAGGGGCAAAAAGTGGGAGTATCTATAGAGCGACTAGAAAATTTCCCACAAAAAAAGACAGGTGAAAAAAGTGGTAGATCAATAGATGTACCACTTTTTTCCCCTCAGGAAAATACAGGGGAAAAAAGTGGTAATAATATCGCGGCGACGAACATAATATTTAGTACCACTTTTTTCCCCTGATTGAAATAATTACACAGGGGAAAAAAGTGGGAGTATATATAGAGCACCGAAGATAATTTCCTCCCAAAAAAAGGGCAACATCTTAAGGGGTTTGGGTCATAATATACTTCCCGCCATACTTTCCTTTCAAACTTCGGATAAATATGGTTTCATCGATATTGATAAAAAATCAAGCAAACAATTGGTGGTCACCGATGCACTTTTGAGTTAAAACCCTTAGAAAATATCACATTTTTCGGCTGAAATACACTACATAAGTCTATGGAAAACTGTTTTCAAGGACACATTTTGGTTATAGCTTAAAATTTAGCCATATTTTGTTGTGATTCGTTTATAATACGTTTGCGCACTCATGTCAGCTTTTCCAATAAACAATAAAAACATGGGGCCACCGAGGGCCCCATGTTTGAGAAATTCAGCAAAAATCCTTATTTTTCTTGAAAAAAATGAAACCCCGCGACATCTATTGCGTATAGCGCCGGACAAAAAACACAGAATAAATACGCAACGCAACGTGCTGAGCGCTACGCTGTTAAAAACATGTCGTAATTTACGGGAAATTTCTGGCAGCAGTATTTCCAGACATGTTTAGGGTAATTTACGAAATCTCTGTCAATTAACGAAACTTTGACAGTAATTTTACAGAAATTTTGTCTCATGTTATGGAAAAAATGTGTATTTTAACAGAATGTTTCCGTAATTTAAAATTACGGGACCAAAAAAAAAAAGCCGGAAAAAATTTGCTGCCCAGAAATGTTTTGTAAATATTTCCGTAAATTAACATATTTTTATGTGTTTTTTTTTTTATTTCTTATTGTTTTCTACAACAGATTTTTCCGTAAATTTACGGAAAATCTGTTTTCTTAATTTTACTGAAATTTTTCAACATGTATCTCTGAGTGTTTGCGGCGGTGGTATTGCTTATCTTTTACGCCGAGTTTCGTAGGTTTTCATACTTTTTTATTCCTCCTATATTCTGCACTTTGTGGCAGGAGAGGCCGCATCACTCCCCGGTTTAGGGTTTTTGATTAGATTTTATCTTAAAATACCGGCATTCATGAGGATTCGTTACCTGACCTCTCGAATTTCACAGGAATATTTTTTTTTAATATATTGATGAAAAGGTATATCTTAGGCCACCGACCCTACACATAAGCTTAACATGTTCCAGCACACATGAAGCTATGATTATAAGTACGACTTACCACAAAGAATTTTAAAAAAATCATAGCACCAGGTCCCGTATCGGGTTTTGACGCGCATATTATAGAATTATTATAAGTCGGCCCTTTGCGTATACTGTCCCAAAACACTATAGGCCTACATCAAACTAAAAATTAAAAAAATATAAACTGTGCATTTTTGTGAATATTTTGATTTTATTTTTAGAGACACGGTTCCTTGCTAAATCCCCTTTTTTATGCCATCCAATTTGATGCACCCTAATAGAGATTATTGTCAAGTGAACACAAACGTGATTTTGTATCCCATAGAGAATGTTAAAATTAATAATGGTAAGACAAAATGGGGCATATTTTCGCTCATAGGCATCCAAACCAAAATCTTAGCCCTAATATTTCACAATATAAATATAAGACATAGTGGGAAATTTTACTGCGTGAGACTAAGGGGACAGCTACAAGTCTCTGTTGGGACAAAATATGCGGACAACGCCCCGATAACGCTTCATGGAGGGTAAATTTAATTCCTTTCCCTCACTGCCTCCAGATGCCATGGAGAACACAACGAAGAAACTAGTGTTTTTGAACAAAGAACAATAAAAGAAAGGATGGGTTGTGTTCAAATTCTTCAGTTGATTTTCAGCTGCCCCATTTCATTTTTCTCCAATCTGGGCTGGTATTGCGACCGGAAAACCCTCCCATTCGCGGGGTTTACGGACTGTTTTCCCCAAGTCGCTATCATCTGGCGAGGTCTCATGCATCCACCCTACTCCGCGCGCCTCGTGGGTAGATTTTTTTTGTTGCGTAAAAAAAAAAAAAAAAACGCTTGCTACGCGGATGTGCGTCTTGTCTTTAATCGCGGCATTCGACTCTTCAGGCTGCGGCAAGACATTTCGGAATGATATTGTGCTTGGCACGATGCCAAAAGACGGACATATGACCCAAACTCCTTAAATGTGTCTAAACGACTGTGGGGAGAATCCCCCCCCTCCTCCATTGAAAATGGGGCGGCAGACTCAGGTTGCTGAGTAGCTTTTGGGGGTGACCGTATATAAGGGGGGTTTAGTAATAGGGGGTTCTGTAAAACAGACAAAATTGCCAAAAAAGGACAGGGGAAAAAAGTGGTAGTATAATAGTACCACTTTTTTCCCCTCAATGAAAAAAAAATACAGGTGAAAAAAGTGTAGTATATATAAGCGACGAACATAATATATAGTACCACTTTTTCCCTCAGAAAAAATACCGGGGAAAAAAAAAGTGGTATTATAATATAGAGCGACGAACATCATATATAGTCCCACTTTTTTCCGCTGATGAAAATAATACACAGGGGAAAAATGGTAGTACTATATAGAGCGCGAAGATAATTTCCCTCAGACACAGCTTGCTCCCTGAGTTGGGTGTATTGGGCGGGATGCATGAAATGCACGTTATTTTTTTTTTCTTACAAAAATCAAGCAAAAATACGTTCCTTTTTAGAACCTTGCACACTGATTAACCATTTTTCCCCTGAGGGGAAAAAAGTGGTACATTGCCATAAGTTTTGACCTATTTTTAACCATGCTGCATTTGTACTGTTTTGACCATATATGCCGGTTTTCCAAGTGGGAGAAAGAACACGCATCGCATACTAGAACATAGGGACATTATTAAACACATGCTTAAGCGCTAGTCCATACTACTCTGGCATAATGCATACATTTGTACTGTGATTGACCATACATGAATTTGGTCACAACATCTTTCTTTCAGAAATCATATGAACAAAATCAACACTGTGATTGAAAAGTATGTATCTGGACCTTACCCACACATGAAAAAAAAAAAAAAAACAAAAAAAAACAATGAATGTGTTTTTTTTCCTTAAATTTATCCACCTAATAAATTAAGTAGTTTCTAATGGGAATATCATGGTATACAATCTACACTTAAATTTTAGAAATGCTGTATTAACCTGAAATTCAGGGTTGTTGGCATTTTGATTCGGAACTTCCGTCAGGCTTGACGCAGGAAATTCTCGTAATTTTTTTTACATCTTTAAGAAGGAAGAAAATACGTAAAACCATGGGAAATCTATCATCTCTTTATGAGGTGGTAATTATGGTAGTAAATGGATATTCCGCTCACTCGTGGGAGATGATCATGACGGATACTTGCTTATTTTCCATTGTTCGCAATGGGCCAGGCCGCCTCCAATTTTTGTCATGCCATTATGTCCCCTTAAGCAAGTTTGTACTTACTGTAGTTATATCCTTTGCAGCGTTTGCCTATTAGGTTTGCCGAGCTAAAATCCCTTGTTAACACCCGGAGAAATCGTTAGTGATTAAAGCAGTCAATAGTGCACACGTCAAAACACATGATCTCACAAAGTCGTATCACAAAATTGGTCTAGAAATGTACGTATCCGCGAATGCAATCAAGTATGACCCTCTCATATGTATAATACATTGTTTTTTTATGCAAACCCATCGAAGCATCGAGCCCTTGAAGTTAGGTAATTTAAATCATTCATGACCTATTAGTGCATACCGTTTCCAAAGGTCATTGCACGAGACATAAAAAAAAAAAGTTGGTGTGCCACATTTGAATTCTGTTGCAAGATACGAGATAAGGCCATACCAAAGGACCAATTTCATTGAAATAAAGAGGCAATAAGGTGGAAAGATATTATGGCGTCGAGGAGAGGCTTCGTGTTCTCTTCTCAGTCTTACGAGGAATATTCGCAAGGCATCGCTGTATTTTGTGTGCTAATTCCTGTCCTGGTTGCGATGGGGGTACGGCTTGGTATGGTGTGTATGGACACAACTGGGACGATAGCAACGACGACGAAGAAAGAATGTATGCGCCAGAAAATAGCAGAGCTTCAAAAGACAGAGATATCATAAACGAATGGTCTCTGAGATGAGACAGAGCTACCACAACAGCAAACTGAAGTTGGCCTTTACGGTCAGGTTATCATTACACGCAAGATGAAGGCAATGTATTAACCCAAGAGGTTATTGAGGAAGCCATGCAGCTCCATAGAGTAATTTTATAAAAACACCCTTATGGTGGTGGAATGGAAGGAAGGCAATATAATATGGACGAAGTATTGTATGAAAATGGAAACATTGTTGCCACGGTGTGGGAATCTTCAAATTGTGCGAGTACACATTCGACATGGTCTCAATGAAAAAGAATCACCTACCCTGTTAACAGAGTGGATACCCCTTCTGGTGTAATTCCTATCTTCATTGGAAGTGAGCTTGCTGGTGTGACTCTTAAAGATGGCACGTCCGAAGTTGCTGAAGCTAAGGCCATACATTGAACTTACAATTTTGAGGTACTTCTCGGCTGCAAAAATACTTGTGGTATGTCATGGTATAAGAGTTCTTGAAAACTGTGGCGCTTCAAGACGTTTAACTTGCATCTTACTGTAATAACGTCGAGACCGCTTTGCAAGAGGATTGAAAATCACCATTTATGTTATCGGTAATTTTTCTGTGACATTTTGTGTTTTTGATAACGTTTGCTATTTTAACTTGTTCATGACGGATTGGGTCAGAAGCAAACCTTGGCTTGCATCTCTTGGGGTGCTTGTCGGCAGGCTTTCCATCCTACCCTACTTCCTTTGGGCTTCTAACATACGCTGGTGTGCCATTTGTTAATGTGGTTGGGTCCACGCCTTTTCTTGTCATCGGTAAGTCCGTTATCGTTAAAAAAATCAGCTTAAAATTCACATGTTTCATTAAGATTCTTTTAAGTATCGTGATATTTTAAAAAACAGATTTATGGATGGTACTAACTGATTCGTATGTAAACGACGCGGGTAGTTTTATTATTATCAATAAATAGTACCTGAATCTGTATTTATCGAGTAAACCTTTTTCTAAACACATGGATTCATGCTACAAGGATCCATGTGTTTTAAACGTGTTTAGAGAGGCCAAACTTCATTTTCAAAAACCGCGTTTTTCGAAAAAACACATGACAAGAAGACTGTATAATTCCTCGTTTTTTGAACCTGAAAACTTTTTTTTCAAGACACGTTTCTCAAATTGAAAAACAATGTTGTCGAGCTGATTGACGAAAAAACCGAGCAACTGATTCATTAGCTGCTCCACCTGAAAACAAAGTTTTTACCTGATAAAAATGTTTTATTTGTTTTTTTTGCTAGATGTTCAATTCGAAACTGTTTATGGGGGGAAATTAAGTATTCGCCGATGCTGTTTTTCTTCTGGTCGAAAAACAAGGGTAATGGTTGAGTAAAATGCATGCTTGTGGTTTATTTTTATAGTGTAACGGAGGCGCTGGAGTGCAGCTGCAAGATACAAAAAATATTGATTAACGTGACATTAAATGCTTGACTTATACGACCTTCAAATCAATCCATTATTGATACTGGTTCAGCTAAATCGACGACCCGCCTAGTATGGTGTGTTTGGAGTCAAATCGCTGCTACAATAGCCATCATACACTGAACGGCACCGAAAGGAAATAAAGACAGAAGGAACTATTTTTTTACATCAGAGCTCATTGTTCCTAACTATCTCTAAAGATATTTTCATATTGTACGCGGCCAATTTAAATTAAGCACCATTAAAGTTCAGAAGAGTTTCTTTATCGTTCTGTCTGTTCCACAAAACAAAAGATATTTTCAATTTCGCAATGTCCAATTTACTTAATGCACTAAAAGAAGCTACCAAGATTCTTACCGATTCTGCCATTTTAAGTTAACGTTCACAACTTAAACTAAGGATTATAATAATAATAACCCTGAACAATCTTTCATCTAACTAAATACAACATTCATAGGACGAGAAACCAGTCTGCTTGTCCGCCATTTTGGCTGTACAACTGAGTCCTATAGGCAATCCACATGTGAGAACCATAACCTCAGCATATTTGAATTGAACTAGAGGGAGAGTGTGGAGGGAAATAAGAGGAGCCACATATCGCCTTTCAAAATATCATTTGATATCAAAAGCGTGCTTATCTGATCGATTCGCGCAATCATGACTGTTCCCTGATTTTTGGCTGACCGCTGCACGATTTCAAAAGTAGTAATTCTTTATTGGTATATGTCATGTATTTGCCTTGTATATTGAAGAGAAGTGGGCCAAATCCAAACCTCTGTTCTTATGGCGACGGACGGCATTTGACTGTATTTTTTGTTTGTATCTATTCCCCTAACTTGAACCTAGGCATAATAATTGCTTGAATTAATAAGTAACCTTGTATACTTTAATATGAAAAAAAAATCACGTGGTCAAGTCAAGTAATGTTGCTACGGCAACACAGTTTTTTATAATTGGCGACGGACGGAATTGTGACAAAACGTGGTTTCCAAACGTCTGAACACTTGTTGTCATTATTGTCCACATTAAGGGGAGCTTGATTTCATTATCAGTATACATGTTGAGCTAGATCTCTTACCTGTACAAATGAGAGAAATATTTTGAGAAAATTATTCTGATAACTTGAAATCTCGTCAAAAGCGATTGGATACAAGTGCGACGGACATCGACAGACGGAACAATTTTTCACGCTGTCGTGCTGGAATTCTGATGTTTTATCCATCAATATTTTGTTAACAAGTTGATTATGCATGTTAAAATAATAAAATAAAAAAATTAACATAGCACACCTTTTTATCTTATTTTAACATCTGTTTTTTTGGCACTATTTTGCAATAGACTGAAGTGCGAACGGACGGAATTTTTTTCAAATTTTTTTATGTTGCACAATTTTATTTTTTCATCTATCACCTTTATTTACATCATTTATAATAAAGAAAAAATAACAAATGTTCTGGCTAAACATTTTGAGCTTTTGGGTGACACATTTGACCTGAAAATCCGTCCGTTCGCATTTTTTTTTTTTTTTTTTTTTTTCCGTCCGTCGCAAAAATGGCCCCATGTTATGTACCTCTGTATATAATTTAAAATTTCCAATTTTTGATTTGGAAGGGTTTATCACCCTAAAACCTGATAGTTTTTAGTAAATAAATGTAAGTGATACTTATAACTTTTTTGAAAACATTGATCTCTTCCGAAAAACAAAATTTAGAAACACATTTTAAATTTTGTTAAAAGTGTAATGGATGACTAGTCATGCAAACACTCCATACAAAAGTAAAATTCAAATCATCCTTCATCATATAATGGTACCTATTTGTACATTCCGTCCGTTGCACACTCAGAAACGCCAATTTTGTTCTTTCCGTTCCGCATTTTGGAAATTTTTTGAGAGCACATTGGGGAAAAAATTGTTGAATTTATTTGCCTCAAAGGTCTGCGTCTTGAACCATGAAGGATTTTATTCCTCTTAGCAAGTTTTAATTTAAAGGTACTTGGTTTACCGTTTTGGATTTGGCCCAAATGTATATTTTGACGTTTTTCAAAAGCTGTTGGACGAGGTGCTCTCCATTCGGGGGGTCCAAGTTTGGTTTGGGTAGGAACGTGCCTCCCGAACTCTGTAAGAGGACCCTAGCTAAACCATTTTTTGCCCAAAAAGTACCCATAGCTATCAGAGATGCAAATTTTGGGCCAAAATTTACCATTTTCACCGCACAATTTTGACATTTTAAGCAATTTGTAAAATTTTGGCTTCAATGAGGAAATTTGACTAATTTTTCAACAATATTTTAAAAATTTTTTTTCCGATTGAGACCATTTGAACTATTTTCCAACAATTTGAGACTCAAATTTTAAAACACCCTTGCTATACAAGATTGGCATAAAAAAGGGGGTCATTGATATACCAGAAGGTTGAAACTGGGACGATGTCTGTGGCCGTCCCTGTGTGGTCATTTGTGCTGAGACCCCCGGTCTCAAGTACTCTTCCCTATACATGTCCACAAGGCAATCACATGCTTTATTACAATCGCACTTGTGTGTGTCTTTGTACATGACGTGTCTGTTGTTGTAAAAGAACTAAAGGGATACCAGCCTTTCTTCCATGTGAAAGACCCATGTGACTGATACATTAAGATAAGTTTGTACATGAACACATAAAGGCACGCAAGTACAATCACTGAAGACACAACCCATTCTTATAGTTTTACACATGCATAAACACAACACACTCAAATCAATCAATCAAACACTTTAAAAGGCAATCCTCCTGATTATAAAATAGGCCGATATGACGGCTATATAAGAATTTGCACGTATTTACATTACAACATGCTACGCATGCGCGGTTATGAAATGTTGAATAATCACGGTTGATACACGTGGAAATCTCTTTTCATTGATTAAAAAAAATCATAGCAAATGGAAACAAGGACAAGGACCCCTGCTTGCCAACACAAGTTGAAGCAGTTCAGAAGCGTAACCCACGTGATGGCATACATTGCACTGGGGAAGTTTTGATTTGCACATACTTCCCTAACAATTAACTGTATTAAAATACATTAGCAGAAAACCCTGTCATTACATTTGGGTGTGATCTCCAGACCAAAGTTTTTAAAATACTTGTGGGAAATCATTGTAGTGGCATGTGTGAAGTGCGAAAATGCCCTTTATTTTTTTTCGATTTGTCATTTTACCCCCCCTGTGGACATGGCTATTTAAAGTTTTTAATACGGATTTTGTCTATTTTTGAGCATTGTTATACATAGTAGTTTTAGCTTATTACAGGTTCATGTGACCTTAATCAAATTGATTTTTGGAATTCCTTTGTTTTACAACTTTCAGGACAATCAAAATTATGTAATGGACTGACCTTTGCACAACAAGTCCAACATGTGAGAAATGTTGACCTTTTTTGTACACCCCCCCCCCCCCCGCAATGGGGGGGTGTCTTAATGACATGGATAGTAGCATGAAGCTTGTGCTCACCTACAAAATGGCTGCACGAACTCCTCAAAAAGAAAATGGCAAAATTACTTTTTGCGCATTTTTTATCTTTTACATTTCTCCAGACCCAGGGGAACACAGTGGGGTGGGGGAGGGGTAAAATGATACATAGGGATATCAACTTGTGCCCTCCTGTGAATACCCAGGTTTTGTGGCTATTAGCCCATCTGGGAAAATAGATGTACCACTATGTTGACTTTTTTTGCAATGCTAACCTTTGTTTGTAAACATTTCCCCTACCAAATGACAGACCTCACGGAGCGCCCAGCGGGACCAGATGGGATGACATGGTAGCAGCTCTTGGGTACCCTTATAAAATATCCTAATTGTCTTGCTGCAATAGATCCTAAAATGATTTGGCAAGTGTTGACTTTATACACCCTAACACCCTCCCCTGTGACAAACCTAGGGGAATATTTATAGAATCCCAAATGACCATAGTTGTAACGGCTTGTTCTCTCCTACACAAATGTCCTTAGATAGAATGCAAGATCGCCTTTTAGTGGCTCCTGTAGAGAAAAGAGCGGGCAAATTCGACCCTTTTGTAGACAAACAGATGTCAGACATGATCACATCCAGTATTGTCCGGCATTTTAATCCTCGGGAACTTCAATTCCAATTTGCGTGGCTCTATCACCAATTACAAATAACCCTTTGTTTCATTTTTAGTAGAACGATTTATCACACCATCTAAAACATCTGCTAACGTGATACCCTATATGTGATCAGAAAAAAAACTCAAGTTGAAACCCATTGAAACGTGCATCGCAAGGTGGACTTTTTTATTGGGGTTGTTGGCCCAGAATACCAAATTACTTGAACTACTTACTCTCCTTTCCTCCCTATATTCCAGCATGCCAAGGCCTGATGGGAATGGAGGTTGGACTGATCATAATTATATTTTAATATCATAACATGCCATCCTTGGCACTCACCGCCTTTTAAAAGTCCCAGGGAGGCACTCCCTATTTGAAGTGATCTTCTGTGCCTATATACCTCGGCCGTCGAAATAGGGTCTTTATGAATAAAGAACGTTATTTAAAAGGGCGGTCATTAAGTAATAGCCGTCAGAAAGGGGGTCATTGGGGTAAAAATCCAAAAAATAAGGGTGTCATTCGGTAAAATTTGGCCGAGGATTAGGCACAGTTAAGTAAATTTCAATGAATTAAAGCCAGGAGCTGCTTGAACAAAGAGCTTTCTATGAAAAAAATACAATAGCAAATGGAAAGTACACGGACCCTTCTTGCCAACACATTTGAAAAGGCAGTTCAAGCGTAACCCACTTGTGTCATACATTGCACTGTGGAAGTTTTTGACTTTGCACATATTAAACAATTAACTGTATTAAATTCATTAGCAGGAAACCCTGCTCCATATACATTAGGGGGGTGATCCTCATACCAAAGTTTTTGAAATACTTGTGGAAATCATTTTAGTGGCATTGGTGTGAGTGAGAAAAATGCCCTTTGTATTTTTTTTCGATTTGGTCATTTTAAAACCCCTGGACTGGCTATTTAAGTTTTACGGATTTTGTCTATTTTTTGAGCCATTTTATACATAGTAGTTTGATCTTATTACAGGTTTGTGTGACTTAATCAAATTGATTTTTGGAATTCCTTCTTTTAACACTTTCAGGACAATCAAATTATTGTATAGGACTGGACTCTTGCCACAGTCAACATGTGCGATAAATGTTACCTTTTGTACCCCCCCCCCCCCCCCCGCAATGTGTGGGGGAGTCTAAATGAACAGATTACATAGATAGCATGAGTTGTGCTCACCACAAAATGGCTGCAGCACTCCTCAAAAAGAAAATGGCAAATGAATTTTTGTGCATTTTTTACCTTTTTATTTTACATTTCTTTCTTCTCCAGACCCAGGGGAACAACCATGGGGGTGGGGGAGAGGGGTAAAATGATACATAGGGAATAGCAACTGGGTTGTGCCCTCCCTTCTGATATACCCAGGGTTAGTGGCTATGGCCCATCTGGGAAATAGATTACCACTATGTTTGACTTTTTGTGCAATTGCTAACCTTTGTTTACATTTCCTACCCCTAACCAAAATGACAGACCCAGGGAGCTCCCAGCTGGACGCAAGATGGGATGAGCATGGGTAGAAGCCTCTTGTGTACCCTTATAAAATATTCCTAAGTCTGGCTGCAATAGATCCTAAAATGATGGATGGGCAAAGTATGGACTGTTATACCACCCTATACACCCCACCCTGTGACAAACCTAGGGGAATATTATAGAATCCCAAATGACGATTGAACGGCTTTGTTTACATCGTCCTACAAAAATGTCCTTAGAATGCAGGACGCCTTTTAATGGCTCCTGTAGAGAAAATGAGCGGCAAAATACGACCCTTTTGTAGACACCAGTGTCATACATGATCACATCCATTATTGTTCCGGCATTTTAATCCTCGGAAGGGAACTTCCAATTCCAAATAGTGGGGGCTCTATACCCAAGTACAAATTAACCATTTTGTTCATTTTTAGAACAGATTTTTATCACACCATGCTAAACAAATCAGCGTAATCCTTGATACCCTAAATTCGATAAGAAAAACTCAACAGATTGAAACCCCTAAGAATGAACGTGCAATGGCGAAGGTTGGAGGACTTTTTTAATGTGGGTTGTTGGCCCAGAAAATAACCCAATTACTCCTTTTCCCCTCCCCTAAGTTCCAGGAGCATGATGAGGAAGGGAGGTGGACTGATCATATTAATTTTTTAATATCATACATGCCATCCTTGGCACTCACAACAAGCATTTAAAAAGTCCCAGGGGCGCCACTCCCTATTTGAAGTGATATATGTGCCATATAACCGCCGTCGACACAAGTAGGGGGTCTTTCAGAACATAATGAACGTTATTTACAAAGGGAGGCAGGTCATCTTTCAGTAATCGCCACTCAAAAAAGGGTTCATTGGGTACAAATCCAAAAATAAGGGGTCATTCGGTAAAAATTTGCCGAGGATTAGGCACAGTTAAGTAAATTTCAATGAAAAGTTAAGCAGGAGATGCGTGAACAAAAGAGCTTTTCTATTCCTCTGAAAAAATAGAGTCGTCGTTTAGCTGAAAATAGAAAAAAAAGATTCTTTCTCTGAAAAAGGATCAATTAGGGTAATATTTTTTTAACATGATAGGGCCTGTAAACATTAAAAGAGGGGGCATTGGGCATTAGCTGGTTCTAAAAAGGGGGTCCTTCGACAGGCACCATGCTGCTACCCAACATAAGGAATGCCCCCCATCCCCAGCCCCCGGCGAACAAAGTATAACGCAAGCCACCGTTCAATGGAGCAAAGCACAACAGTTTTGTCATATATGGACACGAAACTCTACGTATATTATTATTGTAAAGTGGCATATCTGGGGTTTTTTTCGGTGAAGGGGCAATGAAATTGACAATGGACATCGCCAGATAGGGAGAATGACCCCCCTTCTATAGTTTTTATGAGAACGGATGGACTTGAACGTTTGCATAATAAAGCAACATGTTCAAAGTTTTACCTTGTATACCTTTTGCTGGTTTTCTAAAATCCCACTTAATAAATTCACCAAAGGTCGGTTTTATGTAAATATTAAATACCGGCCATGGACCATTAAATTTCAATATTTGACGCCTTCCAACCCAATAACCACAATAGCCGCGTTGCAAGGACTGTGCGCTATAATTTTAGGCAACATATATGTGAGGGCGTTCTGGTTCCTTGGTGTGGCACGACCTCATTTTTTTCATTTGTTGTTTTCTGGGGGGCGGGCGGAACACTAAATGGAATTGCAAAAACAACAACGAACTTGTTTACATACAAACCACAACATATCAACATATGGTAAGGCATGCTAAATCAACCAAGGCTCTGTTCATTCCCTTCGATGAGCCACGGAAAGGGGATATTAACAACAGCTGGAGGCTTCCCATGCACGTCCGGGTTATCATAAATCATACTACAATACAGGGGCAGTATTTGCTCAAAACAAATGGTGTGAAGAAAGTTTTGAATTGCGCCATGGGAATTGTAATTTTATTTGCTATAGCTCAGTGTAGTTACCTTGCTCATGATATAAATAACAGCGGTCCATGGGCATTGTGTTGTCTTCCAGAGTCTGCTATGGTGTGAAGACGGTTTATATATCCAAATCCGTAGCATCATAAGCTATATAGGTATGGGTATTGTTATAAATGCCCTGCCTCATGTAGCCTCTATTGTATTATGAAGGAAAAACGTCATCTATAAACGGCGTCACTTACAAGTACTTCCAGCCATGCAAATAGGGCAGCTATGCAACATTCTTCCTGTTTCTGTCCTTCTTGCATATAAGTATCATGGTCAATTGAAATGGAGGCGTGCTCTAATCTTTTGCTTGTATCAGAGAGCAATGCCCCTGAAGTTTCTCAACTTTTCTCATTTTTTTTTTTCTTGATACACAATGTATTTTGGGGGGATAAAAAAACACCTTGCTACATGAATAAAGTAGTTTCAAATACCACCACACTCAAAATTTTAGGGTGAACCATTATAACAATTATGGATTATAGATATAAGAGAGAAGAGGGGGAGGAAAGGCGCACTCCTTCTCCCATCCTTATCCATCCGATTCCGTCCGGCCCGGCCTTATCATCCTGCTATGTCCTTATTTGCCTAATGCCATTGCGGGCTATCTTGTGGGATTTATTGGGAAAACGGGGGGTGGCCTATCAGTGTGCAAAGTGATTAAATTGGGGTCATTTTCTGTGACATCCCTATAAA
This sequence comes from Ophioderma brevispina, assembly GCA_023653785.1. Lineage (NCBI taxonomy): Eukaryota > Metazoa > Echinodermata > Ophiuroidea > Amphilepidida > Ophiodermatidae > Ophioderma > Ophioderma brevispina. The sequence goes on from JAMKCH010021654.1 coordinate 16,834, forward strand.
TCAGCTAAGCCATTTGCTTTGCAATGATGTTATGTATTTGGACAATGCGGGCAAGTTGTTTATTAATAATTTTAGTAAATGCTTGGTTCTATATTAAACGTTACATCAGTCTACAAAAACCTACGAAATGGGGGTCTGAAATGGTGCAAGATACATAAATAGGAGGTCATTTACGGAACATATTTGAAAAATACAGGGGCGGTCGGCGTCCATTGGTGCGAAGCCAGTGGACTAACCAGACTTTTTGCAAAATGGGAGGCGAAGGGGTGCCAAGAGCATTTTTATTTTTTGAGCGGGGGGCTATTTGGGTCCTTATCTCCATAGACACTGTACCAAAGGTCAGTTCATTTGGGGGGGCTTGGTTTCCCGTTCGGGGGGGTGGGGGCAGCTTGCGCCCCCCGTCGCTGCTTACAACAGCACTTGGTGCAACTCGGCCTAAAAACAGAGTTTTTATGGACAGGAAGATCTGCGCGTCCGCAATATGTGGTTGTGCCCCCGCCCCCCACGGCGAAGGAAAACAAATTATTAAGGAAATAATTGGGGCGGATTGCTTCCATCCCGCAGCTTTATGCCACTAGTATGTTGCCATGATTTTCCTTCTTTTAGGAGGCACAAAACAATGTATAGCTTTATAAAGTCATATTTTCATCAATCATCAAACATCCATACATCTTAGTAACCACGAAGTTATGACGTCATTATACACAAATAAACTGGGGTATTTGCCACCTATAAGGATTAAGGACTAAAACTATTCTCAGTTAGACACTGATAACACATATTTTAAGGATTATACTATTTAGCGTAAGTAGAAACAAAATAGCATGGAAAGATTAGAGTTACCCATTTGCCACATGCGTCGTAATTCACAAAATATGCTCAAACACATGATAAGCTTCACACGACCATGTCCAGGGGGTAAAATAACCAAAAATCAATGACACCAAGAGGCATTTTCCCACTCACAGCAAATCCACCAACAAATATTTCGCACACAAGTATTAAAATAATACCGCGTTCTCACAAAACGTTTCAGAGATCACCCCCCTAATTACATGTACAGCTGTATTAGGTGGAGGACAATCTTGCCATAGTAGCCAACATACATTTGTGAAACCAAGTGATCTTTGTGGCATACATTCGGATTTGCAGTTACTAAGTCTGCTAGCATAGCACATTTTTACGTCTATTGCGTGGCATTTAAACCACCAACTCACCAAGAATTAAATTATGTCACAACAAAAAGATCCAAGTGTACTAACCCCGTACAGCACTGAAGAAATAGTTAGAATAATTTGATTTAATTCTGGCGTTTTCATAATTAAAAATTGTTCTTGTGATTACTAAAGTTTTATATAATGTTTGCTTACATTACCATATTTAGCTTTAATGAATGTTTACCTGTTGAGCGAAGAATGACAATAGATTTGCTTAGTAGAAAAATCTTAAACTCATTTCTTTTCTCAAAATCAGTTTACAAAGCAGAATTAAAGAAATTCTTTAAGTATTTCTTTCAGTGCTGAGTTACGTTTGTCAACCCTCGATTAAGTAATATAGGGAAAAATTCAACAAGGAAGCAATATGGGAATCACCAAGTGTTAACTTCTATTCGGAGATATTGCCAATTAGACGTATTGGTGAAATTGTGTAGTTTGTTTGCCTTATGGTCTATTCCCGCCCCACAACTACTAGATCCCTCATTAGTGGGTGGTTCGTCGTTAATGACCCTAAACTGGGTCCACATAATATTGGCCTTGCCATTGGCGCCATGTTCTTGGTTTCCATAGTAATGCTTCCAAACGTGGTCCTGTGTCTTCTTATGTGCTTATCAATCGCCTCCATCATAATTGGTATTGTTGGTTTCATGTCCATTTGGAATGTCTCTCTGGATCTGATCTCAATGATCAATCTCATAGTCAGCATAGGTTTTACAGTGGACTTCTCCGCACACATCATATACACCTATATCACTGCTCCATTTGATTCGCCAAGGAAGAGCGCAATACACGCCCTCTACACCATGGGTATGCCCATAACGCAAGCAGCACTCTCTTCAATACTTGCCATACTAATTCTTATAACAAGTGACACCTATATCTTCAGGTGCTTTTTCAAAGTCATGCTTCTTGTAATGGGCTTTGGGGCACTACATGGACTCATCTTTCTTCCAGTGTTTTTGATGATCTTCCTTCGGACAAAGAAACACCGAAATATTGAAGACAGAGAAACATCGAGGAAGCCGGACGTGGCTGAAAGAGGCGACTCTAATCTTGCATATATATCAGAACCAGAAGGAATGGACATGCCTTATACCATTTCAAATAGGGTCTACTAATTTTCATATTCAAATTTGGAAATAGTAAATGCAAACCATAAGATTACAAATGAATCACATAGGCTCAAATATACAGCATGAGTAGTGCTTGTGATGACCGACAACCCAAGTATTATGTTTGATGGAAATCTTAATTTCTGACTTTTTGCCATTAACTTCACCCCTATGAGTGGCATACGCTATGGCAGACCCAGGGGAGCACCTGGGGCATTTAATGACATTGGTAGCAGTGTCATTACAAAATAAAAGAGAGCATGTCATTTGACAATGTGACAAAATTTAGAGAAAATATGACAAAAAAGTCCACTTTTGGTGATGAGATGTTCAAAACGTCCAAGAAAGGACCATTTAAAGGGGGGGGGGGGTGGCTAGGTCCATTTTTCCAAAAAAGTCCACTTTTTCGAAGACCCGCACCACCCGTAAAAAAAATCCTGCGTACGGCCCTGTTTAAGACCTATTCATTATGATGTCAGTCTCTCTAGTCCATTTCTCTACCTCCGTGCAGTGATGTCATAGCCTTGACGCAGCTTTTACGCACACAAGTGATTGTGTATGCATGCATGCATGTATGTGTGCGTTTGTGTGCGGCTTACTCGCAGTCATGCATTGGATCAAATGGTCTTTAAAATCAGATCCCTAAATCGATTTAGTCCAAACTTGTATATACATGTAGTCTGTTTGGTGAGATGATTTTTATATAATCTAAGTCTTTACACTCATTGCACTATAATCGGCATAAGCTATGTATTTGGGTACTTTTCATAAAGGGCTGCCTCATGTAGCTTCTTTGTAGTTCTGAAGAACAAAAGTATATCTAGGCATCACTTACAAGCTCCACAACAGAGCTAGGGCAGCTATGCAACATCTTCCTGTTTCTTCATTTAGGTCATAAACAGTCTAAGCTTTGCTTTATAGATAGCATGCCCCTGAAGTTTCTTAGACTTTTCTAATTTTTTCTCGATACAAGTGCATTTAGGGATAAAACTCATAATTGATGTTGAAATATAATTACATGTATGATGATTATGGAGGGTCTCTTTCTCTCCTTATCTGGCGAAGTCCTTTTTAAGATTGCAAGAAACTTGATTTTGTAACATATTCGAAGTCATTGATGGACTATTGAACCTGCTGAAGACATTGCCATATCCTTTTGAACTTCGATTATGGTAAATGACGTGTGAACATTGTCTTTACCAATGTAGCCTTTATGATCAGCAAAAATTTGGTATACGTTTCTCAAAAATTAATCAGTAAGTTCACCTTCATTTAGCAGACATGGTGGATCAGCAATAGCCTTATCAAATCTCTTAAGTACACTGAATGCTGAAACCAAACCAGACAGAAGCAATCACATGCTTCTGTATTGAATTCCCTATAAAACCTACGTTTATGATTCTGTAAACAGAATAACTGACAAAAACAAACAAATACAATGTATGAAACCTATAATAGGCCTAAATGGACTAGGGAAGTAGTCGGAATCGGAAATTAAAAATACCAGTAGAAGGCCCAGCAGACCCAGAACAGACATTTTTGGGACACTTGTATTTTGTACATCATTTATGATTACTTCAACTTCAATGAACAAACACACAAAGTCAATTCAAAATGTGAAAAATTTCAGAGTTTTTTAAAATCAGACTCCAGATGTTCCACCAATCATCTACTCATGTAACATTTATCACTGGCAAAACACTGTGATAAATGTTACAAGATACCCACCATATTTTATTATGATTAAGTTGTGAAATCTGTGTTTTTATAACTGCACAATCACGAAAAAGGCTGACCAGGTGGTTACTAATTTAGTGTCATGCACAATATAAAGGAACTTAGAACATATATGTAATACAGATTCTTCAATGTATAATGTCCCCAAGAGTGCTCTGTATAGAAAACACAAGTTTAGCACATATGTTTAATGTTATAGCAACATTTCTTAACCAAACTCCAGAGTGAATTGTTAATATATATGTTAAAGGTGCTTGTTCCGATTTATATGTATCATGTTCTCTAATATGAGAGCCTGACACTTGCATACACTGACTATCATGTATCGTGGCAAATAAACTTGCGCTTTTGATGCTGGAAGCGATTATTCATAGTGCAACGCCTGTGCTAATATTGATTGTTAAGTATTAAAATGACAGTTTTTTTCAGTATCTTGGGAAAGAAATGGATTTGAAAGCTGAAATTTCAGGAAGACAATGAGAAAAATATCTGATATCAAAATTGATACTAATTCCGGGGAGGGGTCCCAAGTCAATTGGGGGTTCCGAAAGTTAATTGGAACAAGCACCTTTAACACACGTCTGTTCTGCATGCTTCCTGCTTTGAATCATATACATGTACATGTAGTTTCTGTCCCATTGGAATTACATCTTCACCAGTTGATCAAGATGATGTCAGAATGCCTAACTGAATTTAAAATTCCATCCTTGTCAAGTTGGCCTTACATGTAGGATACACCTGCATTTACCACTTGACAGATGTACCCCTCAAAATTTAAAAATATTACTACCGAATATAGGCAACAGTTTTTTCATTATGAAACTAGAGGGACTTTGTTATACATGTATGCCTTCTGCGCTTCCAGGGCACATGCCATTTGTTTTATTTTAATTACAATAACACTTGCAATTCTTGAGAAATTAAATTGTTACTGTTCCGCCTCCACCTCGCCCTGATCGTCACACTTAATTTGCCATGGGTATGAAATTTTCTGGTAATTAGTGTTAACCCATTCATGCTGTTATTGTTAGGCCCCATAGCATGCAATGTTTTTACAGGGGGTAGGACACGGCCTGCTCGATTTGGGCATTGGGGATTTCCAAACAGTAATTTGGGGAACTACTACGTGCATTTACTATGGCATTCTCTGTCTCAGTTTCATTACAAAATCTCCTCTAACACCTTAGTTCAATACATCTTATTATTATTTATATCAGGCTTCCGAGTGGTGCAAAGAAATCTTTGTATTGTACAGTTTCGGTAAAAGTCCCCGGATGTAATACAATATTATTTTTAATATTGTATCGCATCCAGGCATTTTTACCGAGAAAGACAATATATGACTGACTGGTAAACTTTTTGGACTGCAACACTGTCAACCCAAGGTTTGGTTTCAGTCAGCCTGATATTTTAAAATTTTTAAAAATAATAATAATAATATTGAATGGCTGTCTTCTTCGTATGATACAAGAATATATTGCACTTGCTTTGCTAGAAAAATATTGTATCTTCTTCGAACCCTTTGCTTCCGATTTTTCCAAAGTCTGAGCGACAGCATGCACCACAAAATTCTAGTCCATATGATGAAGAAGCATAATAACAGTTCAGTTCGAAGAGTACTACCCCCAACCGCTGCCACCAAATGTAACAAGGAAATGTTCAATCACTCCCTGAAACACATGAGCGTAAGGCACTGGTAAACTGCTAATAAAACAACGAAAAAATAACTAATTCTCAAGATGTGTGACGTTCCATTACAATCTATTAATAATGGCAGCTCAACAAGCTGACAGAAAAAAGATTTACATAACTGGGCTCCAGACTCAAGTGCAGAAAATCATGTGCTTTCATCAACTACAGAAGCCGGACTTGGGCCTTTGCTCTGATTGCTGGAGCTAACATCCCACTCAATGAATTCTATTGGCTACAAATTGGTGTCCACTCTACTGACAACAATGAAGCCCTGTACCAGCAACTATGTGGGCTAGTCTTAGATCAAGCTTTCCTGCTTGTGGTATATTGCCTTAAAACTTGTTTGACTCTTACACGTGCAATATATTCTTGTATCATACTCAAAGCCATTCAATATAATATAAATAATATCATAATTTTGGAATAAATTATTGACTTCAAGATCAGTCGAGGTTAGTGGATTAACCTCGCTGCAAAATAGTGTGTTTCCAATAAAACGGTCATTTAGATATTCAGAGAACCAAACCTGGAACAAACACATTGACCACATAACTGCATCAGCTAACCGCTCCTTACGATTTATACGTCAGAATCTTCATTCATGCTCTCAGCAAACCAAAGAGAACCTTGTTTGACTTATGCTTGAATATTCATCTGCAGTATGGGACCCACACACACACAATCTCTCACTCATAAAATCGAAATGGTGCAGAGAAGATCAGCATGTTTTGTTACTGGTGATTACAAAAGTAAATCCAAAGGATGCATGACCGACATGCTTGGCAAGCTGGGCTGGGAGTCTCTCCAAATAAGAAGGCAAGCCAGACGTCTCATCATCTTCCATAAGGGCATTACTGGTTACCTATCCTTACCTGTCGGAAACCTCCTTCAGGCAACTCCACGTGCGTCACAGCACAGTATCCAGATCTTTTGCCATGTTATCTGCCTCGCTTCCTGACAGTATACATGTAGCAACTATATTGGAACCACTACAATTCAAGCAAGCAATTAACAACTACCTGAACACACAGCAAGACTAATCAACTATCATTCTGCACACATCCCATGACCGTTTGACTCCCTGTGGAGTGTTGGCCAGTATTATTGGAGAAGATGATTTAAATATTCGTGACCAGGCCTAGCCTTTAGTCAAGTCTGTGTGTGACCGTTTGATATGCGTAAGAGCGCCCTCCTACCATAAGTCTTTGAAAACGACTAGCACTCGGGTTACACCAGAAGTTGATGCTGTTTTGAATTTGCTGTTGCTGTTAGGTTGGCATGTCCTCTCCCCTGGTTTTTTTTTTTTATACATGTAGCTATATAGGAATAAAAAACTCATTTTCAACAAAGTGTAAAATTCCTTCAATTTACTTTCAAATGATAGTCTAAGACCTAGGAAGAACTAGAATTTTGCAGTTCTCAGCCCCGGCTTTCACACTCACAATATTCAAAGAATATAAGCTGTGGGCCGCTCCATAAAAAAATTAACATTTTAGTGACACATACACACATACATGTACATACACATGCACTATGGATAACAAAGTGGTCCTGCTAGCAATGCTGATGGCCCACACAAAAAACATTTTTACGCACAAAAATGACATCATATGACCCAAAGTCATTACGCAAGAAATGATATTAGCCTTTATTGCACATTTACTCTGAGTTTTAATCACTATGTAACTGTTCACTTATCTTGTGAGCATCAAGGATTCATACTCCCTGATACTATAACCACAAGTGTACCTGGCTAGCTCTAAATTAGATTTTTTTCCTGATTTTGCCTAGAAATTGTCCAAAACCCACACTTTAGAATTGTTTTCAAATATTAAAAAAATGACTGGATAAGATGCACATTTATTGTGTCTAAATATTGATGACTTAACATGTATTTATTATGGCTATTTCATGTTATAAAAACCTTAGGTTATGCATGATAAAACATATCATAGGGATGGTTACTCTGGTTACCTTGAAGTAAAATCTGCAATACAAGCATTTTTATGCCTTCCGTTTTGCACATGCAAAATAAAATTTGGTTAAGTGTGAGTGAGAGAGATGGGAGAAAAGAAGGAAGAGGAGAAGGGGAGAGAGGGGGAGAAAGTAAAAGAGGGAGAGGGGGAACACTTAAATGCAAAATCATATTGATAGCTTTCTAAGACCCAACTTTTTCTTGAATATAAATATTTGTATCAATAATACTAATGTTATATTCTATTTACAAAATGTACACATTTATTTTTACATTACATATATCTCAATAAAGTGACATCACGATCTTAATTTAACAAAGGTGTGAGTGTTCGAGCATTTTTGTATTAATTATCAAAACCTTCATTACTTTAGCAATGGAGAAACAACTTGTTTATTATGTTAAACATACATGTAAATGCATGTTATAGTACATTGTCTAAATAGCTGGAAATTGAGTTGCATCATAATTCCCCAGTATTGATATACTCTGATCTCAAGTACGGGGTGACGTCACTGCGCGTGTTAGGTTTGCACCCGAGAAACGCACGCGTCAACCATGGAATTGCAGCATTTACGCACGCAAACAAAGGCGAAGCAATCCAAACGCTAGGGTGAATACAAAGTTGCATCATGACATCACCCCCTCATTTCTTTATCACTCGTTGCTTTGATGGCCAACAATTTTCATGTTGTTCACCCATGGCCAATAAAGCCATCCAGACATTGCAGCACTTTTTATCATTCACCCGGTTGCTAAACACCAGATTTTAGGATGGCCTAAACCTGTTTGCTTATTTTTTTGCACTTCAACGAAGGTGTTAAAATCGTGCATGACTTAATACCAAGCATATGGTCTTTTCCCAGCTCCGGTTGTAACACCATGGAAGTTGTGCAGAATATGTCCCAAATGCCAGATAAAGAGCGACGACACTTGGTACCTAGATTTATAATTTTTGGATGGGCGACAACATACAACAGGTAACACAGTAGAAGTAATTACTTTTATAGTGGAATTGAAGTGCAAAAATTGCAATAATAATATTTAATCCATCATGTAAGGTGTTCAAAACTGTAAAATTTATGTGTAAATTATACATTGACAGTTTTACAATGATTGTGCAATGCAATCAAGCAAAATCAGTTTTTGATTTCAGTTAAGGGTACATTTGTGGGTTTATTTTGATGACGACCCAATCTCAATTGAATTACGTTTCCAGAGATGTGATTAATTTATTGACTATCAGAACAATGCATATTAAAATAGGCTATATCTCAAAATCCATACTACTTAGCAATAAATGCCTCATAATGTGTGATTGCATCACAGGCTGAATAAGTTGAAGCATTATGTTCACAGCTGATGATGAGCCAACAATGTTTTAATGGACAAAGCCTTCTTACTTTGTCACAGAAAGTACGAATTGGCACATCACAGCTCATTGCACACAGTGCATCGACACACACCTTATTCATACTAAAACTAGATTCAATAGCATGAATAAAGTACATTGGTTATGAATGCATGATGGAGCATTAACCAAAGGTGACCTCCTACATGTACCTTATTCTACTTTAACAAACTTATTTTATACCAGTTTATACAATAATGTGTAGTAAGTGCTTAATTCTTGGGGTTCAAATTTTAAGGGGCATTTCGTGATTCCCAGCCTCGTCCCCCGACTTACCTTGAAAAAAAGTTGAGAGTTTCATATCATATGAACCGTCAACATAGTAATCAGTGTGCAGACTTAAATCTTACGTGAAATTCAGGCCTGTGTCTGGTAAAGTAATCGCTATTTTAGTATTTTTGTCCGTAAATGGGCAGGGGAAACGAGCATGTGCTCATAACACAAAAACCGATAGTCGGGATTAACTTTTCCATAGGCACCCTACTTTCAATTAAGGTGAAAAAAAATATAACTTTTTCCGTTTTAATTATTTCACGATTCGTATTAGTTTGAGAATACCATGGGAGTACAATGTATATAGGAAATGTGTAAACTTTTTAAAAATTAGAACAAAGTATTGCAGAGTTGTCTTTAATATGGCTTGTCATATACAAATAGCAAGTTTTTACCTGGTAAAATCATAATGTAATATATTACCAATTTCTGCTAAAACCACAACTAACAATATGCTATGTGGACATGTCAAGGACGCGATACTGCGATATGATGGTTACATTAGCACTCCTCGCCCTTTGTAACTTTTAACCAATAATCTATCGTAAGCCCACGGGAAAACTGCCTAGTTTGGTATCTGCTATTAAGATGCACAATATATCGAACATTAGCACCATGCCACAAAAGAATAATAACTTTAGCAGGGCCTCCATCCAAATTCTGTCACGATTAATTAAACAACTTCCGTCAAATTATTAGTAACGTTGAGTAATACGCCGATCCACATTGGATAGCGCCATGCAGCGCTCACGCTAGGGATTTTTATTTGGTAGCAATTTTTGCAACAGCTCATGCTTTGATCATATTGATAGTGCAAACGTTATGGGGAAAATGTTACACAATCTTAAAATTGCCATAGCAAATGGCAGAAAATGTGTGAGCAAACTGCTATGCTAACAAAAAAGCTATCGCGGATGAGCCCTGGCGCCATGCAGTTGTTACCCACTGCGACAACATAGTGCACGCGTAATCTATACAATATGTGTATCCATGCATGATCATCGATCGGAATACAAACAAGCCACAATTACATTGAATGTCTACAACAAACGCTCAGGTTTCGTGGCCATAGACTGCACATTCTGTGCTATGTTAACTTGTAAAGATTAGTGACGGAATGATTTAGGTAACAAGATTATTAAAAAAGTAAACATGTTTATTCAATTGCGCAACTGCCCGTTGAATGATGACCACCAGCCATGATGGAAAATGATAGATGTTGATCGAATGCGGGACTGGACTGTTTGTTACCCCGGAGATTTGAAAACTGCTATTGTTATTGCAAAAGATTGACGGACCCGGAACAATAGCAAAAAAAAAAATGTATTTCTTATTTATGCATACCATGTACATATTTTTTGTTTTAAGTTATTCAAATTGTTGTCCATTTCCAGAAAACAATAAAGGCAACTGATAAACTTATTGAACTTATTCCCAAGTGGCTAATAAAATATTGCTATTGGTACATGGCCGTACATGACGGATGGATAAAATAGCACTCTCGTTTGTCGCCATCCAGAGAAAAAACCAATGTTATGACTTTTTGCCCCCCAAAATTATGTAAATCATGGACCAATATGTATTAAACATGATATGTAATCAACAATAATGGAATTCCTTTAAAAATATGCTTGAGAACATTTTTAGAAACACATTTTTGAATGGTAGATTTTTTCCGTCAAAATTGACGGAAATATTAAAGTAATGTTTATGAAAAAATTGTCAAAGTGTTTGAGAACCCATTCAAATTATCTTCAATATATGTATACAGGTATTATAAAACATATTAACACAGTAAATTAGAGACTTCAGTTAAATTTAGTAAAAATATGTGACATTATAGAAAAATGGCTACAATGTTCTGGTACCCATTATTGTGCTTTATGTCAAAGCTTTCTCGAGGATATCTATGTGAACAATGAATAAAAAAGAAGGGCGGGGATCCACGAACTGCACAGGTTAAATGGATGTGCACAGATTGGTAATTTGGTTTTTTTAAGATGACAGTGACCTACTCAAAGTAATATACAGGCATTTTGCTATGCTTAATGCCCGCCTTGGTATATTGTTGTTTAATTTTTAATACACACAATATACATGTACATATATATAAAGTTTATTACCATGCCTAAATAGCACCACAGGCTAAAAGTCTTTCATTTTTCTGCCACTGGGCCCCTTCATAAGATGAGACAACAATAGGCAATTGGGAGAATTTCCCACATAAACAGAAGTCAAAATATTAACATCGTAAATAGGTTTTGTAATTATTTTGTTAAGTTTTTTGACTGAATATGATATCAGTGCACTTTGATGAGTTTCATACATGGTGATTATTAGACAAATATTAAATACATAAAATATGGTATTACAAACCAAAATGTTTTCAATCATAAATGTATTTTTACATATAACAAAACAAGGAATGACTGCCTCCTTCGCAACAAAGTAAAAATAAGTTTCTTTACAATGAGATGTTGCAATGACTATGCTTATTCACCCATGCAAGCAGCCAACTTGAAAACATACTGTTTGTAGTTGATACAGTCAACAAGAATGTTGAATGAGTTAGACATCAAGAATTTTCTGACCTTGCAATATTTTTTTTATTATAGTCTATTCCACTTTGGGCTTTTCAGAATAAGGTGGCGGTTGACTCTGTGAAAAGAAAAAGAAATAACAACAGAATCAGGTTAAACATCAATCAGTTAGCGAAGGAGGCGTTGATTGGGTACTAATGAGGTATCAGATAGAGCAAGATACTGTAAGAATGTTGTATGGTGTACACAGATATATAGAATATTTGATTGCGTACTCAGAGAGCTACAGTATATTTGTCTGTTAATGAGCCAATCCGACAGATTGTATCATAGGTGGTAGTGCCCAGGGGGTTAAGACATACTAAGTAGGCTAATCCATTTGAACTCCACACCACCTATGCATTATTGTCAAAAATGTACCTGACCAATAAACCAAATTAGAGAATAAAGGTATTGTTTTACACGTCTGTCATGTATCTAGAACAATGAGGCACTTACAGCTGAGTTGTTCTCCATCAAAACAGTGTTGTCGCTCATGTGATGTAACAGAGGCAGAGGCTAAAAACAATAGCTTTATTCTCACTATTTAACACTTTAATTCAAGTTTTATATTAACATATTACTAAAACTAGGTTAATTTTTCTACCCAATGACTTACCCAAGTTTTTAAAATCGATCAGTCTACGATTACTACACATTTTTGATTGGCCTATGCACATCGCATTCTTTAAAAAAATTACACATGGTGTTCATAAAATATAAAACACAACAGGACTGCAACATTTAGTATACACACATATACCTTCAACCTGCTTCAAAATTATCAATGAAAACTAGCTCAAATGGCAACTCAGTGCAAATATCTTCACATTCCTTGGGGATTCTGCACTGAGACACAGTGGCAGGTTTCTGTCTTGTTCAAACCTTTATTGATAACTGGCTAATTTCCTGTATATTTTAAAATATGTGCCCCAAAGTAACCAGGCAGCTTCGAACACAATTTTCTTTCAATCACTGTGTTGGACTAGTTAACTAAAGCATATGCACCTTTCAATTCTTGCTCACCACTGGCGAACTGGTAGAACTATCGACTTGAACAAGTCGTTGGGGTGCTGTGTTTGTAATATGTAGCCTGGGAACGGGGGCATGACACGACCTGCTCGATTTGGGCATTTGGGATTTCCAAACGGTAATTCATGGAATTCTTACGTGCATTTTCTACGGCAGCCTCGGTCCCAGTGACAATGCAAAATCACCTCTTAACCCATCGTTCAATAAATCTCAGTAATATCATGATAATTTTGGAATAAATTATTGACTTCAAAATCTGTCGGGGTTAGTGGATTTATTAACCCTGCCGCAAAACAGTAATTTCCAATAGCGGTCATTTAGATTTAAATATTCTTGACCAGATATAACCTTTAGTTGAGTCTCCGTCTAATATGCGTAAGAGTGCACTCCTACCGTTAAGTCTTTGAAATAGACTAGCACTCAGGTCGCGCCGGATGTTGATACCGATTTGAATTCACTGTTGCTGTTAGGATGGGAATGTATTCTTGTATTAATTTAAAAACAGAATATTTGCTGCAGGTAGCACTAGCTGCCAACACCCTCAAGACCCAAGGTTTAAAAGTCACAAATACTCCATACTGAATAAGTATCTGTGTTCTTGTTGGTACCATTGCCCTAAAATATACTCACCAAATTGTGAGATTGTTCTATTTAATATACTGTATATACTTCCGAATGATCAACTAGTTGCACTTTTTGTGCTCAAAAATGCCATCAGACACACCTTATGCCACATAAAATTTCGGTGCGCCCCTGCCTAGTAGCGGTCCCCACTCTAGCATCGGTACGCCCATCACTATCACCACTGGCATCCATGATCCTTTGCTCATTTTTTGTACTTCCCCAGGCTTCCACTTGCGGGGAAGGGCCTGGATGAGGTTACTAGTTGGATCTTCGTCGTATACAGTATAAATAGAACATCTCACAATTTTTGGTGAGTATAATTCTTATTTAATAAATTTTAAATTTCCATTTTATACATTACGAAATGATCAACTAAGTGCATGACTTGCCACACTGGTCACCTAGTGGAGGAAGTGGAGCCGGTTCTCATGTTTGCTGCGTTTCACGCCATGTGATCCTATGGAAGCTGAAATATTTGCCCCAATGTACAATCCATATACAATATCATGATTGCACCCTAGGTCGAAGCATATACATTTGTATATATATAGATATATAATAATATATATATATATATATATATTATATACCGCATTCCTCACCTTAGAGCAAATGGTAACGATGCTTAGCATCCTTCCTCTGACTGCTTTGCTGACAAGATGGTTTTGGTCACAATATTATAACTAATAGGACGTCCTTTCATACAACAGGCTGGAACGTTGAATGCGTCCTCCATCCTGCTACTTCCAAAATCCAGTAATTTAACTTCCTTTAAGTGAAAATTACCGTCCGCGTTCCTCGACCGCTAATCCCCCTGCGGGAGTGGTTTAAAAATTTTTAAATAATCAGCTGCAAACCCCACCTTGAACCCCAAAATCCCCTTAAACCCCACACCCACCCCCCTTAAACCTGGCAACCCCCCTTAAACTCTGGCACCACCCACCTTAAACACAACAAGCCCCCTTAAGCCCAGACAACCCCCACCCCCCCTTAAACCGGAAACCCGGACAACCCCTATAAACCCGACAACCCACCTTAAAACAAACCCCAACAATCCCCCTTAACCCAAACCAACCCCCTTAAATCTTTACAACCCCCCTTAACCGTAACCAAAACCCCCTTACACCTGGACAACCACCCCCCCTTCCACCTTTACACCCCCCCTTCCCCTCTTGCAACCCACCGTTAACGCACAACAGCCCCTTAGCCCAGTACAAACCCCCCCCCTTAAACCCGGACAACCCCCTTTACACCCGGACACCCCTTAAACCGGACAACCCACCTTAAACCCCAACAATTCCCCCTTAAGTCCAGACAACCCCCCTTATAAACCCGGACAACCCCCTTATACCCAGACAACCCACCTTAAACGCCCCACCACGCCCCCTTAAACCCCACAACCCCCTTAACGCTGGACAAACCCCCTTAAAAAACCCGGACAACCCCCCTTACACTCGTGCAACCACCCCCCCTTAAACCACACAATCCCCCTTAAGCCAGACAACCCCCCTTAAACCCGGACACCTCCTTTACAAAAAAAAAACCCGGACAACGAACCACCTTAAACCCCAACAATCCCCCTTAAGTCCAGACAACCCCCCTTAACACCCGGACAACCCCCTTTAAACCCGACAACCCACCTTAACCCCACAATCCCATGTAAGCCCAGACAACCCCCCTTAACCCGGACAACCCCCTGTAAACCCCAGACACCCACCATTTACACCCCCACAATCCCCCCCATTAAACCCAACAACCCCCTTGAAAGCTGGCAAACACCCCCCTTAACCCGGACAACCCCCTTAAACCTGGACAACCCCCCTAAACCGGACAACCCCGCCTTAACTCGTGCATCCCCACCTTAAAAACAACAAGCCCCCTTAAGCCCAGACCAACCCCCCCCCTTACACCCGGACAAAACCCCTTTAACCCGGACAACCCTGTAAACCGGACACAACCCCTCTAAACCCCAACAATCCCCACTTAAGTCCCGAACACCCCCCTAAACCCTCGGACAACCCCCTTTAAAGCCGGAAACCCACCTTAAACCCCAACATCCCCCTTCAACCCACACCCCCTTAAAGCTGACAAACCCCCTTAAACCCGGACAACCCCCCCTTAAACTCGTGCAACCCACCTTAAAAACCACCATACAAGATCCCCTTAAACCAGAACACCCCCCCTTAAACCCGGACAACTACTTTAAAACCCGCAACCCCACCTTAAACCCCAACAATCCCCCCCCTTAGAATTCCAGACAACCCCCCTTAAACCCGGACAACCCCCTTTAAATAAACCCAGACCAACAAGCCACCTTAAACCCCAACAAATCCCCCCTTAACCCAACAACCCCCTTAAAGCTGGACACCCCCCGTAAACCCAGACAACCCACCCCTAACCCGGACAACCCACCTTAAACCTAAGCAGCGCGAGAGTACATGATTCCCACCGCCCCCCCCTCAAGTTTCATCAAATTCAGACTTATGGATCTTCAGATATTTGGTTCACATTTTTTTGGGTGCAAATACCCCAAATTTACCATAAATATGGCAAATTAGCTATTTAATTATCATATTCATGCCCACAACGCAACCTAATCAAAACGCTAGAGTACACATGAAGTCCCCCACCCCTCCCAGCACCACCAAGTTTCATCACAATCGGACTTATTTATCTTCAGATAGTTTTTGTTCCCAGTTTTTTGGGTTAAAATACCCCCAATTTAACCCATAAATATGGACAATTAGCTTTTAATTAGCATAATGCATGGGCGCCACAAACCTAATCATCGCGAGAGTACATGATTCCCCCACCCTCCATCCCCCCCTCCCTCCCTCATCCCCCACCCCTCCCCCACCACGTTTTCATCATCAAAATCGGATCGGCTTATTTCTCTTCAGATAGTTTTTGTTCCAAGCTTTTTGGGTAAAATACCCCAAATTAGAACTCATTAATTTTATGCAAATTAGTACCTAATTAGCATATGCCACGCCCTTAATCTCATCCGTTAAGGGCATGGCAGTCGATCTCCACCCACCAAGTTACATCACCCATAAACCCTTATGGGTCTCATGTAATCGCGTTCACAAGATTACCCATGGTGTTCAGAAATATAAAACACAACAGGACTGCAACATTTAGTATACACACTATACCTTCCAACCTGCTTCAAAATTATCAAAAAACTAGCTCAAATGGCAACTCAGTGCAAATATCTTCACATTCCTTGGGGATTCTGCACTGAGACACCGTGGCAGGTTTCTGTCTTGTTCAAAAACCTTTATTGATAACTGGCTATTCCGGTATATTTTAAATATGTGCCCCAAAGTAACAGTCAGCTTCGAACACAATTTTATTCATCACTGTGTTTAGGACTATTAACTAAAGCATATGCACTTTCAATGCTTGCTCACCACTGGCGAACTGGTAGAACTATCGACTTGAACAGTCGTTGGGGGGGTCTGTGTGTTTGTAATATGTAGCCTGGGAACGGGGCATGAACACGACCTTCTCGCTTGGGCATTTGGGATTTCCAAACGGTAATCATAGGAATTCTTACGTTGCAATTTCTACGCAGCCACCGGTCCGCATGACAATAAAAAATCACCTCTTAACCCCTCGTTTTCAATAAATCTCAGTAATATCATGATAAAAAATTAAAAAAAAAATTATGACTTCAAAATCTGTCGGGTTAGTGGATTTATTGCCCGCCGAAAACTAATTTCCAATAGCGGCATTTAGATTTAAATATTCTTGACCAATATAACCTTTAGTTGAGTCTCCGTCTAATATGCGTAAATGCACTCCACTACCGTTACGTCTTGAAATAGACTACTAGCATCTCAGTCGCGCCGGAATGTTGATAACCGATTTGATTCACTGTTGTTTAAGTATGGGAAGTATTCTTGTATAATTTACAAACAGATATTTGCTGCAGGTAGCACTAGCTGCCAACACCCTCAAGACCCAAGGTTTAAAAGTCACAAATACTCAGACTGATAGTACTGTGTTTCTTGTTGGCCTTTGCCCTAAATATACTCACCAAAATTGTGCGATTGTTCTATTAATACATGTCTAATTACGAATTAGCAACTAGTGCCTTTTTGTGCTCAAAAAAGCAATCAGACACCCCTTTAATGGTATGCCCAAATTAAAATTTCGGTGGCGCCCAGCCTAGTAGCGTCCATGCTAGCAATGGTACGCCCATCACTATCACCACTGGCATCCATGATCCTTTTGGCTATTTTGTACCTTCCCCAAGGCTCCACTTGCGGGGAATGGGCCTGGATGAGAGTTTAGCGTAGGGTTTTGAGTCATTCGTAAGTCTACAGTATAAATAGAACATCTCACATTTTGTGAGTATATTCTATTTCATATTTATATAATCCTTTTATACATGTACGAATGATCCACTACGCATGACTGCCACACGGGGTCCCCTAATGTGGAGAAGTGGAGCCCGGTGTCTCAGTGCTGCGGGGTTTCTCACAGCCATGTGAATTCTCTGTGAAGCTGAAAATAGTTTTGTCCCCAATGTACATCATAGACATATCTCATGATAGCATATAGCACCCTCTTGTCGGCGCATCATTGTATATATATATATATATATACCAGCATTCCTCACCTTGATGGTATAATGGTAATGATGCTTCGCATTCCTTCCTCTACTCAGGCTGCTTTCTGACAGGATGTTTTGGGGTCACAATTTATATCTAGTAAGGACGTCTTTCATACAAACAATTCTGAACGTGTAGCGTCCTCCTCCTGCTGCTTCCAAATGCCATAATGTTAACTCGTAAGTGAAAATACTACGTCGCGTTCTCGAACCGCTAAATCCCCCTGCGGAGCGGTTTACAAATTTTTAAATAATCAGCTGCAAATACCCCCTTAAACCCAAAATCCCCTAAACCCGCCCAACAACCCCCCTTAAAACCTGCAAACCCCCTTATACTCGTGCAACCCACCTTAAACCAAACAAACCCCCTGAATCCCACAACCCCCCCTTAAACCCGGATCAACCCCCTTAACCCCGGACACCCCCTTAAACCCCAACAATCCCCCTTAAACCCAACAACCCCCTTAAAGCTGGCACAACCCCCCTTAAACCTGACAACCCCCTTTAACCTAACTCTGCAACCACCTAAACCACAAAAAAGCCCCCTTAACCCAGACACCACCCCCCCCCTTAAGACCCGGACCAACCCCTTTAAACCGGCAACCCCACCGTAGACCCCAACAATCCCCCTTTAAGTCCAGAACACCCCCTTAAAACCCGGACACCCCTCTTAACCACCCCAGACAACCCACCTTAAACCCCAACAATCCCCCTTAACACCAACCACCCCTTAAAAAGCTGGACCACCCCCCTTAAAACCCAGACCCCCCCTTAACCCGGACAACCACCTTAAACCTAATCAGCGCGAGGTACATATTCCCCACTCCTCCATCAAGTTTCATCAAATCCGACTATGGATCTTCGCCTAGTTTTGTTCACAATTTTTTTGGGTGAAAATACCCAAATTTAGCCCTAAATATGCAAATAGCTAGTTTAATTAGCAATCATGCGCCACAAACCTCACAACGCGCGAGAGTCCATGATTCCCCACCCCTCCACCAAGATCCATCAAAATCGGACTTTTTATCTTCAATAGTTTGTTCCGAGCTTTTTGGGTAAAAATACCCCCATTAACTCATTATTATGCAAATTAGGTACCTAATTAGCAGATGCCCCGCCCATAATCTACTCAGCTGAAGGGCAGGCAGTCCGAGTCCCACCCACCAATAACATCACCATAACCCTTATGGTCTCATGTTATCGCGTTCGCAGGAGATTGTTGTTGGCAAATACCCCCAAATTAACTCATTTTATGGCAGATTAAGGTACCTAATTACATATGCCACGCCGCATCATCTAATCAGATGAAGGGCATGCCAGTCCGAGGTCCGATGCCCACCCACCAATTAACATCACCATAACCCTTATGGGTCTCATGTTAGCCGCGGTCACAAGATTGTGTTGACGCCGCCAGACGCATACGCGCCGCCGACGCCTTGACTGATGCCTAATCCCCTTCTGCTTTTCAAGCGCAGGGTGATAAAAACCCCAGATTTGCCTACTTCAAATGTCATAAACATGCGGGTTAATGGCGATGTTTATACTGACGCATGACGAGGCTTCACTGTTAAAATCGTCAGAGATGAATCGAGGAAGTGACCCAGCGGATAATTTTTGCTTCTGCAGGTTTAGGTAGTGATGAAAAATTTGGTCAGAAATTGAGGATCCATAGATTTCTTAAGAAGGTATAGAGGAGGTAAAAATCTCGAGTGCTCCAACTTGGACACCGATGTTATTCCAGGACCACCAGTACGCTAGGAAGCTCTGAAGAATGTAGGCCGGGTATAAAATCGCTGCCTGTGTTTTTGGGGGGGGGGGGCTATAAATCCAGAAAACTTACCATTCCGCAGAAAGAGCCGATCCTTGAAACGTTTGCATCGAACTCCGAGTACATGTATTAAAGTTGGCGATTGTACTACCCTAAAAAGTTTTGAAAACTGCCGACAAAACCACCCGATCCAGAGTTTCTGCGGTTGTTATTGTATTCTCAACCTAGACAAATAGATATCTTATTTGTGTCTGTTCGCAAACATAAATAGCGCCCTCATTTTTCATTTAATTTTTTTTTGCCAGAGGGTGTGTACACGGATTTGGTCGAGCCAGATGGAGAGGTACACGCTAATCCGAGTCGAGTTAGTCACGTCGCCAACAGAAGCTTTATGTGGATCAACTTAGATTTTCTTCACCAGACGTAAAGCGTCGGTCTACTATAGTAGATAATGGAAGTTGACTTCCTTCTAGCATCTGCTGCCAAGGAGGCATCTTCTACTGAAAAATCCTTGAGAAGGCGAGCTTGAGAAAAGGCTACACAGTCAAGATAGAGATTTTATCCTAGAAGCGGCACTCTATCGATTTTCTATTTACCACCCCAGCGGTTTGCTTACAGGAATCCCTCTCGGATGATCCTCTAGATAAACTGCCCAGCCTTAAAATCCAAACCTTACGTGACCAAACGGGGCTATAAGCAGCATCCTGCAAGACTTTGATTGCTAAAAAACGTTGCCAGCAATTTTAGTCAATCAGATTGACCCCACTTATAATAAAGCAGTCTCTCACCCAAGCTTTCTCGTACGCCAGCCAGTTTCATACTTTCATTGTGGGGAGTTTGAACATAGTCATGCTATGCAAACAGATCGACTATGGCCTGTGTAATCTAGAAAATCATCTGGTAAATATCACTGTTGAAATGCCACTCCACAGTAGATTCCGATTAAGCTATCAATTGGCTGCCCTTTCCCCTGGAAAAAACTGTCTACGAAATATTTGATAACTCCAGGGAGAAGTTCCGCCTTCAGGGTAATAAAATGATTCTGGCACCAAGTCAGGTGGCGGATCATCATAGTACACATGAGGATCCTCTGTTCCTCCTTGGTGGTTACGTAGCAACTAACAGTGGAAAATATCTATCTGATTTTCTACCGATTTTTCCCAGATAACGTCTCTTTGAGTCGCCTTAAAGTGTAACTAGCGTTAGCAACTCAGTACAAATAAGTGGAGCTTTCTTATACTATTCGACCACACTCCTTATTTTGTGGGACCTCATGCATGCTTTCTACCCTGTCATCGAAGAACTGTCGGAATATGACGTGGTGTGGAAGTTCTTGAATTAACTTCCACACATAAGGACGCTTAGAGTTTGCTAAACCATCGAAATACTTCCAACTTAAGTATTCAAAGAACTTGGTGATAGGTCCTGACAGTAGTTTTAGTAGAAACTCCGAAGGTTTAGCTGGAAAAAGTTCCGATCACAATCTGCAGAAGGGTAGAAGGTCTACCAAGCTTGCCTTCAATCCTAAGCAGCAGAACCGTAAGATGAGCTGGAGATGAACTTCATCTTCATAATGAGCAGATGCAATCTAAAACACTGCAATACTCTCTTCAGTTGAAGCTTTGAATTTCATTCAGATTCTAAGATTGCTCCAGAACTCCAGCTTCAGACTCGGGAAGAGTTTAGAAATCTTAAGTTAGTCATGGAACTCAGTTCCTTCACCATTCTTTTATAACCAAGTTAACTAACTATGAGCTAGACTAGTTCGGTGGCTACATCAAGCATTCGTCGAATAGACGAATATTCTGATACCCCTCCTTCTCAGAAGTTATGCCGCTGTTTCTACTAATCGGTAAAGGTAAGGGGAGGCAGAAGAAAGACCGGAATGTCAGAACCTCGAAATGGTAGAACTGGTTGTCGAATTGGAAGCGAAGCCGTAGTTTATGATGACACAGGACAAGGAGTAAGAATCCTTAGTCTATACCGGTGTGCCGAACCAGCCCTAACATACTCCTAGATAACAGCTGAATGAGTTTTCATTTTAAAAGTCTCGGGACAATAATCTGTACGGAGTGTAAAGTTGAAGATTGGTTTAGAGTTCTCCTTTTCCTACGGATCTAGAAAGTAGAACTTCCTACCTTTAAATTTGAAAAATTTGCCTTTTTCCTAAATAACTCCTTAACTTCATTCTACAATATAGCCTTTAATGTCTTTTTTGGCATAGGCGTAGAACAAAATCTTACTTTCATTCATCGCGGAACGATTGGTAAACTCTGAATGGTAACCTTCTAAGAAAGTCTGCAGGAACACGATTATCTGAGGATATCGACCGCTACGCCGGAAGAATGCTTTATACGCCCCCACTGGGGTCATAAGGTAAGTGGATCATTGAACCTCCTCACTTACTTGTGCGCCACATCATACGCCCTAAGACTGAGTAGAATGATAATTTCTGTACTGTCTGGAGCCTCTATAGTTGATTTGCTGTCCTTAATCGTCGTAAATCGACTTCCGCAAAGTACCTCTGTTTCTCCTGTTGGCAGGAATATAGTAAAAGTGAAGCCCTTCTCGGTACCATCCTCAAAAAGGGTTTAAGTTGACGAACCTTAGACTCCAAGTGGTTAATTTCTTAACAGCTTGACTCAGCTTGACACGATCCTCTTCTTGAGAAGCTCATCTAGATCACTGACCTCGCAAAAGATCTTACTCACGAGAATCAAGAGAACCTCTTTGGCTATAAGTTCAAGAGTGCATCAACAGCATTCTTCTTTCGAGACAAACTTTGAAAAAGGATCTGCAGAACTTGATGAAGGATTCTGTCCATAGAACACGAACATCTCTCAATAGGCTTCTTAAGACAGCTCCAAAAGAGGCTCCAACAAACTGTTCATAAGATGACTTTTAGACAGTAAGCTACACACTCGATGTACTCAAACCATCACGGCAATCTGTACAAATGTCGAAAATTACCATCTTACATTCGTTCACTGAATCTACTCCATCGACTCATATTATACGTAGAAGAACATCTTCAACTCCAGCTGATGGGCATGTCTCTGCTTGAATTTACCCCCATGGGCTATTCCATCTGATACTAAAGAACATCTTCAACCCATCTGATGGGCATGGACTCGCTTACTTAAAGTTTCTCATCAGACTTCATCTACTCCCAGCAAAGAGTGGGAACCAAAGTAACTTTGGAAGACTCGAAATCTTCCTCACATGGATGGAAGACTCAGGAATCCATCGAGAAGGGAGTTTTTTGATAACTTTTCCATAGACTTCGAACTCATCAATAGTCTGTCTAGAAATCAGCACTGAATAAGGGCTTCACCAACTGTTTCCATGTAATGTTACAGCTGAAGCAGAAACGTGTAGACTAGTATCTTGAAGGATAGTCGAATCACATTTCAAAACTCGATGAACCAAAACGCTGACGAGCCAGGAACAAGAACATTAGGAAATAGGTACTTTTTCAATTAGAGCCGACATTGGAATAAGGCGCACCACAAATTCTGGGAAATCTTTCACATTTTGGTATCCCCCTGTATCAAATCAGAATCTTTACCCAACTCACAGTGCGCTCTAAACTGGTAGTACTTCACTAGAAAGTGCAATGGGTGGAGTAGCATTAGCCAAGAGTGGTTGAGTAGTCTCAAAATCTCAGCTTAACTGGCAATAGGAAGCGGAGCTGTCCCTGAGGTAAGCTCATAGTTGTGATGAAACATAAGTAAATGACATGATAAAGAATAACCCCTTCCGATAGTTACTTCTAAAGATATCGCATACATATAGTAGAGTCATTTTCATGAGATCCGTGACCATGTTTTTTAGATACCATTTTTTTCTTGATGGCTTTGGCAAGATGGACCACTTTTATTAAGACAAAAAATAGCTCCTATACACCTCCCAGAACCGACGGCCGCTAACCTTTTTACAGAGCGTTTTTCAAATGGCCGCCCGCCGCCATTCTGAAATCATAAAAGTGATATTCTGGAACCAGATGAGCTACAATGATGATATGAAGTGTCATTTCACACTAATTCTAGCACAACAGAGCAGTTGGAGTGATGTTTATTACAATAATGCATCATTGACCTCTAAATCCAAGATGGCTGCCGATATCACTTTGGAAATGTATGTTGTACACAATATGCTCAGATTAGGTAGACTGACAAATACTTATCAGTTTGTTCTTCCACTAAGTTTGAATGAGAAGCAAATAAATGGTATTGTAGCATTTTTGATACTGTCTGGCTGTTAAAATAAAAATCACGATGCGACCAAAATGCCATCTTAAATATTTCCATATTTTTCTCTGCAATACAGTACCTAAAGGAACTGCATGATGCTTTCATTACTTAGTTTTGTCAGGAAAATTCAACTGGAATAACGGTATACAAGATTTGCTTACCACGTTGAGACCTTTGAAACCTCCAAGATGGTGGTTGCATAGTCATCTTGAAAAATTAAAAAAAGTAACTCTCTGACACACGAAATCCCCTAAATGACAACATAGAGGTATCATTTTTCTAATTTTTGGCTGGGATTATCCTAGAATGAAAATGGACTCTGTGTGAAGAAGACTTTTGAAACAGTATAGCCCCATTGAGAGCACGAACTACTGCATTGATGTAGAGGGTCCATACTAACTACCGAAGTGTTAAAACTTTTTTGAGTGGGGGTGACGAGATGTTTGACCTGGTCCAGCTCCTGCTCTATTATTTGTTTCAGTATTTACGGGGTACTTAACTGTTTTGTTTTTTTCAGGTGGGGATATCGGCCCAATTAATGAACTTTGGGGGCTTGAAAATGATTGGTCCGCCAAAGTACCAGGTATAGGGTACTTAGGAATTTAAATTTTGAAAATCTGGAATGCTTATAATAGGAGCTTTGGAATTGGGCTAAAGTTTAATAGCTCCTGATGGCAAAATATTCTAATAGGGACTTTAGAACTATTATGCTTCATCTGGGGTTAGGAACTGCGGGAGCGATGGACAATGGGGTCTCAAGGGGCACATGCACTTTTTCAACACATTCTTAGAGCAGATTATTGGACTTGCATTTGCATTTTTACTCCATGGAATTTATAATAGCCACCTGGAAAGGGGCTTTTTCTCTTCATTTTAAGGTCATTTTTTTGTTTTCAATTTACATACCACTAGTAAATCGAAACTTTAGGTAATGATATGAGATTATAGGGAAGTTAAACACTCTTATGTGAAGGAGAATTCAAATGGACAGCAGTGAAGACTAACACGGAGGTCATCCTTGTGTTTGGGCACCCTCAAGACCTCACTACAAATCAGCTTATGCCAGAGTTCATCTGCCTCCACGCAGAGGCAGATACTGCCATGCTCACCATATATAATGCAATTCGATCACATTATTGCGACACAGTCTGTCAATCTTGGACACTGAGAATACCAACAACTATGTACAAGCAGCAATGTTCCTCCGAGATCTCAGGGATCCTGTGGTGTGAACCCAAACCAAACTTGATCAGTTGCTAGGGGTTTGTATGAGGATGAATGGCTGCATCCATCATTGCATGTTCTTACTGGGTAATGGGGTGATGATCGCAACTCTGGTTTTATGATCAAGACACGAAACAACATTAAAGATTGCCTAGACACATCCTAAAAAAACAAAATTTGCTAGCGTCGTGTGTAATTGAACTCCATTTGAGACAAGAAGTTCTCAGCGATTTGCGGATGTTTGTCATTCCTCGCAAATATTGTGATGCAAAATGCAAGGATGTTGTTGAGATCAAGTTACAAGTAGAGAGTAATGAAGACTACGATCGCCAGATTTCGGTATACGTTTTCATATGAATCCCCATTGAATGCAAATGAGTTTTGCCATTCAGGTTCCCAAGCACTACTGCACAGCATCATACAGCGCGCATGACGGAATCAATTGTAATACCTCATTTGCTCAATGGACTTCGTATATAAAACGTCTACCCAGATTGCTTCCACACTCGGATATCTTCGTCCCGCCTTCGCGAGCAATAATTGCTATATGCAATTTTTGTGTGTGTGAATAAGTATTTTGTAAATAAAGGATCTGGAGTTATTGGTATTCCATTTGGCTTAGGTTTTACAAGTGAAATGTAGAAAATACCATCAAATTTGTGGAATTTCCTTGTAATCCTTCAGACTGGTCCGTTGGCCACCTTATTTATGTTATCAATCCCAATATTTCTGGATTTACTATTGTATTAATTTAACATAGTATTAAAACAAAATTTGACTGAAATAAAGAAAAAAGGTGGACATAACCAACTGACATTGACTTGAAAGTATAGGCCCTTCGAGGTTGGCTATTTTTAATTCCAGTTGGGTAAAACTGCTTTTAGTTCTCAATGCAATCCAAATCCTTCATTTGAGCTCTTTAAGGAATTTTGTATTTTGGTTGAAATGTCCCTGTGTCCCCTTTAAGACCCCCATTTGCGTCACTCCCGCAGTTCCTAACCCCAGTTGACGCACAATTCAGTTCTACAGGTCCCTTATTAGAATGTTTTGCCTCATAAGCTTAAACCTACAAATATTTCCAAATCTCCAATTCCAAAAACCCTTATTTGGTAGACCAAATCGTTTCCAAGCCCCTAATATTCGAAAATGAGGACCGCACATCACCTGAAAACTGTTAAGTGCCCCGTAATTATAGTCCACCACTAATGGGTGGGTTACATAATTCGTATACAATTAAATATAGTAATTTTTCATCAAGATCATCTCATATATACAACGGACCCTGACCTTTCACATATTTTTGGATGGCGTCTTCAGTTAAAATGGGGCTTTACATGCCAAATATTAGAAAAAAAATATATCTTCTCGGCACTTTAGGGCATTGGTATCACATAGTTTTACAATTTTTTATAAAATTTTAATCTCCTAAGACCCTATACCTGGTACTTTTGCAGACCAAATCATTTTTCCACAAGCCCCCAAAGTTCATTAATTGGGGCCGCTATCCCACCTTGAAAAAAAAACCGTTAAGTACCGCCACAGTAATTAATAACTTAGAAACAATATAGAGCAGGAGCTTTGCAAACCAGTCAAACATCATCGTTCACATCCCCACTACCAAAAATGTTTAACACTTTTGGTAGTTAGTATGGACCCTCTACATCGATGCTAGGTATGTATTGCTCTCAAGTGGGCTATCACTTTTTCAAAAGTCTTATTACACGAGGCAGTTTCATCTTAGGACATCCCATGTGGCAAAAATTAGAAATGATCCTTAATGTGTCATTTAGGGCATTCGTTTCAAGAGAGTTTACTTTTTTTTTTAATTTTTCCAAGATGGCTACTAGCCGCCATCTTGATTTTTAAAGGTCAACGCGGTCAGCAAATGTTGTATACACTATTCCAGCTGTTGATTTTTTCCTGACCAAACTAGTAATGAAATACAATCAATGCTTGTTCCCTTTAGGTCCTGTATTGCCAGAGAAAATATGGCAATATTTCATTTTTCAAGATGGCATCTGGTTCGCCATCTTGAATTTTGGGAGCCAGACAGTCTCAAACTGCTACATGACCATTCTCTTTGCTTTTCCTGTCAAAATTAGTAGGAAGAACAGCTTATTTGTCATGTCCTACATAATCGAGCAAAGCTGTTTTTATATAACATTACATTTCCCCAGGTGATATCGGGCACCATCTTGGATTAGAGGTCAAGATGCATTTATATGTACTACACTCGCTCCAACTGAGCTGTTGTGGCTTAGAATTAGTGGAAATGACACTTCATTTTTCAAAATCAAATTGTAGCTCATCTCTGGTTCCAGAGATATCACTTTTTATGTATTTCATAATGGCCGGGGCGGCCATTTTGAAAACGCTCTGTAAAAAAGGTAGCCCGTCAGTTCTGGGATGTGTATAGGAGCTATTTTTTGCTAAAATTTTGCCATCTTGCCAATCCATCAGAAAAAAGGTATCCCTAAAAATGGTCACGGATCTCATGAAAGACTCTAATAAAACACTTTAAGTTTTCCGCTCACATCCCTGGAGGCAGACATAACTTTACCCCAAGCTCTAGAGTTCTTAACACTACATTGAAATAATCATCATCACTTACGTCGTGATTTCGAAAAATCAATACATCATTCAACTGAACTCTTATTAAAAGATCACTAAAGAGGCGATGTCATTGTTGCCAGAGGAACTTTCCCGTCGGAGTAGAAAACTTCCTTCTAATAACATAATCGCATCTGGATCTTTCGTAATAAAGATAATGAAAAAGTCATCACTATGTCTTGACCAAATACCTCTGATCATAGAACTTGGATCCCCGACGTGAGGAACTATCCGGAGGAGCCTCTAAAACTTTCATAAATGGCTAGGAGAATCTTGATTTTTTCTTTCTACTCGAAAATGGAGAAAGAATTCTTAAAGATAGAGCTTATCTCTGTACGGAGAACACCACTACTACACAGGAATATCTCTCCGAAGACTGCATATAAAACTACAACCTCTGGAAGTCGAGCGGCGTCTAGAATAACATACACGAATCTTCACCTTTTCTGGTAGCAGATGAGTGAACGGTAGAGGAGGAAAAACATTTCTGAAAGCACGCGACGGCTAGGCGCTTGACTAGACTGGTAGGAAGAAGAGGAATGACGGTTAAAGATGTAGACAAAACGTCCCGATGGTTGGACTAGATGAAAGAACGGTTGGTTCTGCGGAGGAAAGGTAGAAGCTTTTACATCCGGAGAACAATGGTGGCGGCCCGACGGTAAGCTCTACGGAAGAACGGTAGAAGAACTTTCAACAGAATACCCCGGTCCAGCAGCCCTGCGATCGCGTATTTAGGCAGACGGACAGGGTGACTGTAAACAACTGTACTCCTGAAAAGAGCGGAAGTACGAATATCTCTTCTGAATAAACCCTCTGCATCGACAACTCTAACTTTTCTCGGAGCCGGGAGAAAGCTCTGTCTCGTGTTGAAAGAATATCTAACATCCACTATCGCCGTAGAAGACTCATTTTCTTGTATAACGAACTCATGACCCGTCTTAAATTAAAAGTAACATCGGGGGGCGGTCGGCGGTTCGTGCAGTAATAGAACCGATTAACCCACGGGACGTGAAGCCCGGTCGTCAAGTAGTAGAACAGACTCTATAATAATCATACACTCTTTATTATTTTTATAACATCCTCACACAATGCTATCGAGCCACCACGGGTACCACCGGTACGGGTACCACCGGTACCGTTGTTCAATTCTCTATCAACATAAATAGGTCTTAACAATGCCCGATGGCTCTTATTGACTGCTACCACGTTGCTTTAACCGACTATAATCATATCATCACCTCACCCCGGATGCCCGTTGATAGCAGCTTATTATCTATTGCTCTAGTCGATATGTGACTGCCCGACTGCTCACGTATTGGAGAATCATCATCTGACTGAGGCCAAGTATCTCAAATTGAATACATTGATTGCGCGCTGGATAACTAAAGTGTAGATAGCCGTGAATCCGTCGGTCTTACCGGTAACCGCTACCGGTACAATAAGCGAACATGGTTTTGATACTTTAAACTTGTAGAGAGGCGGCTCGTCGTACGAACTCTACCGTTGATAATCTTCCAATTCACCATGATTGGAAGGAGTGGATAGATTATCCAGTCGAAAGTATTCACTTAACCCACTCTGATTCACATCAAACATAGCCCTTTATCTTCATAAAGAATAGTGTGGCTGGGCGAACGTTGCCCTATAAACTGTTGTAGCCTCTGCAACCACTGTAGTAGTATCGCCTGAGACTATAATCAAGGTAGATCTTGATTGGTCATGGATTGGTAGAAATTTGGGTAGAGTCTCGCTGGTCGCTGACGTGCCGGATGGGATGCCCTTGGACGGAGATGGACGTGTATGCCTTGACCTTAATCTATCTTTTCTTGTCTTTCTCTCCATCTACACATCCAATTTCGTCCAAATACTTCTGGAAACTAGTGTATATATATCGAGGTCCTTCTCTTGAACATACAGCCTTCACACAGCCGTTCCAGAGGGTTCTTGTCTTGTCATCGAAGGAACTCTTACCTCAAACATCTGCGGAGTGGCACTGTAAGAAGACTCTTTCTGCAACATCAAAACTAAGACGAACATGCAGCGGATGTTATCTACAGTAATTAAACCCGTGCCGAGACCTGGATATCCAAATGTATAATAGGATAAGCAAGGAACAAACGGACGAGACAATACATACGCAGTATTTCTCTGCACTAGCTGGAAATACTCTGAGAAAACCGATGACATGGTTGCAGCAACCGTGAGCTATAATAAGGGCGAAAGAGAAAATAAAACAAGGCGAACTCGTATTTCCGCGATGCGTAAATATTCCCCGCCGAATGTTGCGATCCCTACATGTGATATATGCAACTTCAACACCCCCACATACCAACCCCCTCCCCATACCCCGCAACACCCACCCCCTCCCCTCCCCAACACCCCGCAAAACCCCACGCCCTCCCCCACACCGCCCACAACTACTCCCCACACCCACTCTCATCCCCCCACCCCCTGCAACACCCCACCCCCCTCAAACACCTCTCAACAACCCTACCCCAATACCCTATAACACGCCTCCCCTTTCCCCAACACCCGCAACCCCCCATCCCCCTCCCCCACACCCGTCATCCCTCCGCAAAACAATCCCATCCCCCTCCCCAACTCCCCCGCAACTCCACCACCCTCCCCAACACCATGCAACACCCCACCCCTCCCAACTCCCGCATAACCCCACCCGCTCCCCCACACCCCGCAATACCCACCCCCTCCCCAACACCCCGCAACACCACTCCCTCCCCAACACCCACTCCCTCTCCACACCCACCCCCTCCCCACCACCCAACCCCGCCCCCACACCCACCCCCTCCCCAACACCCAACCGCTCCCTCCCCACAACCCAACCCCCTCCCCCACACCCACCCCCCTCTCCCAACCCTCACACCCTGCCCAACACCTCACACCCTCCTCATAGCATAGTCATTCTCATGAGCGAAGGAATTTTGCCTATCCTATGTACCGTTTCAGAGATACCAGCAATTACGCTATTTAATTAGCTCTTGTCATACCTAAGCCGCATATTATCACTTACTTTCAAAATGCAAAAAAGATGTGCCCCATGAAAGTGCTATAGCAGGCAGGAATTTTTGAGTACCCAATGTACAGTTTCAAAATATAGTAATTACGCTGATTTTTGAAATTAATTAGCTCATTGCATTAATCAATTGACGAAACCTACGCCCCCAAATCTAATCAGGTCAAGAAACTCTTCAGGTCTGACTCTTCACCAAGTTACATTCATTATACGCCTGACAGAACTCCAGAAAACTTGTAAACAGGCTTTGCAGGAAAATTTTTCATAAATTATGCAAATTAGTAACTTAATTACCATATTCAGGGCCATAGCAATCTATTAGGTCGAGAACCTCACCAACCCGCTTTTTCCACCAAGTTACATCATTGTCACCCTTACGGAATCAAGAATAAATGGTATACCCATGGGTTAACATTTTTGGCACGGACGAACGGGACGAACGGGGGACAACGAACGGATGGACGCTGCCCATTTCATAGTCCCCGGCCGAACTCGTTCGGCGGGACACGGGGTGTGAGACAATAATGCAAGGGAGCAGACACGAGACGGGAATGTCCCCAACATGCCCTGGCGGTCAAATTGTGGACGTACAAAGGGGGGAGCTAACCTGGCCAAGGAATAACCCCACTTAACACCCGCAGTACGAGCTGCGAGCGACGCGGGAAAAAAAAAGGAAAAAAAACGGCCTGCGGCTCGCGGGGCAAACATGTGAAGGGATTAATACATAATAATTATATCAACATCTTTCCGAATTCGATCTTCCGAATTTTGAACTTCCGAATTCTGATCCGCCGTATTCCAATCTTGAAAAAATCTTCACAAACATCACCAGCACGTTTCATCCACCCCCCCAAAGCTCCGATGAACAGTGTTGGTACAAAACATCCCATCCAGTGCGATATATAAATATATGTCTCCAAGCAATAGCCGATAATGGGGAAAAAAAAAATGATGTATAAATTCCAATACAAATATCAACATGGTTGCCCCGAACTTGAGACAAAAAAAGAGCAAAGGATCATGGATGCCAGTGGGGATAGTGATGGGCGTACCGATGCTATATAGCGTGGGACCGCTTACTGGATGGGCGAACCGACGGAAATTTTAATGTGGCATTAAGGGGTGTCTGATGGCTTTTGGGGCACAACAAAATGCACTAGGTGGATCATTTCGTAATGTATTAAAATGGATATAAATAGAATAGGAGATTAACGCCCTCAGTATGTCTGCCAGTCAAGTCACAGATCATGTGGTGCTCTGGGTCCAGCAGGTAATTAGGTTTACTGTGAAATAAGCCAGAAGTTTCATGGAACCACGCTAAATGGAAACAAATAGTGGCGGGGGTTAGTGTTGAACAGTAATTTATAAATGGGTGAACATGAGGAGAGACAACTACAATTTTTACTGAAGTCCCCCAAGAGGCTTACCACTTTGATTTTGCCTACAAATGATGCTGCATAATGGCTTGTACAGGCATTACACCCATGAACTGCAGTCTTAATCTCATTTTACTGCTGTCTCAGCATACTATGCTTTGTTTATTTGTCGTAGCAGAGCAAAGCAAGGGTTGGTTTATTATATACCATATTTTGGGACTACAACGTCCACGCCTTGGACCACAGGCTAGCAAGAATTAATATTATATAACCTCATATTAAATTCCTCTCATCTGCTTGGTTAAATGTAGAGTATTTAAATAGCGGGCCCCTTTTTCTATCAAGATGACACCAGATTAGTTGCCGGGGCATGGCAATCGACTGTGCCAGGAAAATAATAGGACGTCTCAACACCGCTTCCATAGATCGCTCATCTGTGCACCTGTCCACCCCATCCCGATAAGCGTTGTAAATAGCTGTAGCCTGTCAGTTCGGGAAATCTTTTAACCATCAGATGAGAAGAATTATATACTTCAGATAATAAACAAATATTGACATGCCTTTAATATTCAGGGCACAGTTAAAATTATCGGCCCTCGGTGATGTCAAAAACATATAACTGTCCTCAGATTCGCTTTTGAATAGAGTCATGGTTTTTGACATTCACCTTGGGCCCTATAGTTTTTTCCAACCGGCCATCAAGCAGTACATATTGTCTACTATAGCCCTGATCTATTCTTATCCTGTGGTGCAGAATGGGGAGATGTATGCTTGCTGTGGATTTGCGGGGTTGTAGTAGGCATTGCCACCCCTTGCTTGTAATGAAATGGTAAAGACGAATGACTACAAATGTACTGCAGATAGCAAAAAAAAATGACATTGTTGATTGTAGGTTCAAAAGAAGATATTTAAAGAGCATGAATTCAAAATTCTCTCATGAAAATTTCAATGCTCTAGGTAATAAAGCAGGGGCAAAGAGCTGACGGATTACAATGAGGAGAGCGCCTAAAGCATGTGTTTCAATAGGCAGCCCATTTTCTTGAGTACAGTTTCTGAACGAATTTCCAAGATAGATGGCTATCATTATCCCATGCCTTAATTTATTTTACTATCAAGAAGATTTAGAGCCCACATCTTGCGAAAAAATACAATAATAATCGTCTCTCCTTACTGCTGCTGGAGGTGCAGGCGGGGGGGATGCGGACACCAGCTCCGCAACGGGCTTCAGAGTATGCAGGAGGTGGATAAGCTGGATCTACTTGGGGATAATAAGGCATTCCATTTGTGTGCAGTACCTGAAAGAGGATAGCAAGCTGAGGATAAACCAGCAGGGGGTGGCACACCTGCTGGTGGCGGGTACCTGAATAACCCGCTGGTGGTGCTGAGGATCGGGGTAGGATTTCAACATATTGCCATTGGGCATTGGCTGTGTGGATAGATTGTGGTTGGGGCTGGGGTGGCGGTGCCTGCCTGGTGCTGGTGGTGGTCCTTTGGGTGCTGAGGGAAAAGTAAAAACATACAATTTAGTATTCATGAAAACCTCGCGAAGAAAAGACAAACACTTGCTGTAATTTAAGCTATCTACACAAAGTGATTTACCAAAATTTCACAGAGTCATTAAAATTTTGTGTGTATTAAACAGCTCCAGAATTAGGGCCGTATTCTCAAACGCTCAAACAATGTTTAAAAAAAAAAACGGTGGTTAGGCTTAAACTTTGGTTAGCTAAACGCAGTTTAAACAACGCAGGTAAAATATTTCTAACAGTCGTTAGCAAAACCACGATATATTAAACGCTGTAAATATAATCCACCGAACTGCGACTTATCTTCGTCTATAATATTACGTGTGCGGGAACAATATTATATGTGTGAGATACCGCCTTCCATAGTTGTAAATGCAAAAACAGGAAGTCCCGGGTCAATTCAAGCATGTCGCCAGCGTTATGCAAGTTTAGAATTGTATCCATGTAGAAAAAAAACGGGCCTATTTTAAAAATGGTGTATGTCATTTTGATGCCACTTTGATATCAGTCAAAACTAACAGTACACTCAGCGCCTTACAAATGAAGCAAAGGAAAAATGGACAAGATGAAATCAACTGAATCCGAAAAGGAAGAAAGATAAATATAAAGGAGGCGAATGGTCTTACGGGTATCCACATATAGCTGAAAATACCAGGCACTTGAGGAAAGCATGAAGTTTCTTATCGTGTCCAAAACAAGTGGTTCAAATATGATCCAGCCAGAGATGGTCTGGCTGCTTCGCTGAATTCCGCAAGGTCCTGTTTGTGGCATTGTTGCTCCAGGCAAGGCAGGCAAGGAGATTGTCCATTGTCTGTGGTGCTGTTCCACAACCACAGGTAGTGTCCTGTCTGCTCCAGGTAGCCTCCACTTCTGCAAGGAAACCTTAGATCGGCCAATTCTGGTCTAAACTGTTGAGGCATCACCATTCAGCCCATGAGGAGTCAGCTACAGATGGAAGATGCTAACAGGTTCAACACCACTAGATGTTACTTGGTTGATGTTAAGTCTTTCTTTCCACAAGGCAACTCTCTTCAGCTCCTTAGAGACGTTTCAAGAGGTTGGACTTGCTTAAGAAACTCTCTGAATTTAAGGCGATTGGCAGAACAGGGTATCTGTCCAGAAATAGGGTGATTCACATTAGATGCTGGCAGCTTACGCTCTTGCATGATGCTACGCTAGACGGATGTCTGGGGAGCAATTCCGATAGGATGTATAGGGTTTTCCGTTGGTGTTGACGGAGGGCATCTGTTGATAAGCCGGAAGGAGGGCATTTAATGCTGAATCAAGCTTCTGGCATGGGTTGAGACTTTCCCATGCAGGGCACGCATACTCTGCTTGTGCCAGTTAGTTGGTTATTGCGTTGAACATACTTTACTCTTCTTCTTCTCAATGTTGGGTCTTATCAAAGAGAGGGAGCAGTCCAAGGAACTCCTAGGTAGACGGTTATCAGGGCTCCTGGGGTGTTCCAGACCAGAAACTTTAAGATGATTTTGGGCTTACGGTTGGTAGATGGAAAGCACACACCTGTGTGTTTAGGTGATTTGCACGTAGTGGTTTCCTCATAATAAGGGTGAGTCATCCAAAGCTTTGGAGAAGCTCTCTTCAACAACTGTGAAGTCGGCATCTTGTGCGGGCTAATTCCAGATCGGCGCATAGATAAAGGACAGGTTCCTGCACTCCTAGGTGGTCGTTGGTAAAGATGTTGAACAGGAGAGGTGCAAGCACACTCCCTTGTGGTAGATCATTCTTGAGCCTATGCCATCGGCTCTCTTCGCTCCTAGCTGAACAAAAGGAACATCCGTTGCAAGCAATCCTCGGATAAGATCCATAGTAAAGCGGATGTCCTTGGTAATTTCCGAATTTAATGGAGTAGGCATCTGTGATTAACAGTTGTCGTACGCGGTGATAGGTCGGCGAACACAGCTCCGGTTACCATACCTTCTCGAAACATCCTCAATGTGTGAGTTAGGTTGAGTACTTGGCTTGGTGTTGATTTGCTCTGGCCGGACAACCTGCCTGTCTGGTATGAGTGTTCGTCGATCACAGGTGCGATACGGATGAGCAGGAGATGTTCAAAGAGTGGTAGGTAGTGAGGAGTGATATTGGTCTGAGCTCTTGGGATGGGATGATCTTTCCCAGGCTTAGGAGTGCCATAAACATGTGCTTTCCTCCAGATCTTTGGAACCTGTGGGGAAATAAGGCAGCATGTAGAGCTCAAGAGCCATTCCTTTGACTACTGGGCCGGAGATGGTTTTTAGCTGCTCAGTGGAGATGTTGTCAAGGCTTAATTGTAATTGTAGTTTTAAAATATCATAAAATTAAAAATATTTCCATTTTTTTTTTTATTTGTCCATGTTGAAGGGGCAAGTGAAGCCAGGGTGCCACTAAACCTCTTATGGTTTAGTTTGATATTTTTGGGCTTCTTGCTGCACTGCCTTTTAAAAGGAGTTGGTGGGCAAACTTGTTGGTGGGACATTTGCTGATGTGGAGGTTCTGTTGGTCCCTTGAGCTGTAGATGAGTAGAACCTGCTTTGCTTGATGTTATGGGTCATATCGATGGATTCAATTAGAGTACGCCAGGTTTTCATCTTTTCCTGGGAATCCTCTCAGAAATTCCTCACCTTTAGCAGTGTTTCAGCCGAAAAAGGATCAGCTTCAAACATGGTGATATTACTCTGATATTCTCTAGCACATATCCTTTGGAAAGGCCTGGTATAGATTCCGTCTACAGCCTCTGGGGTATGAATCTCGGGCAGTCTTGTTCACTAGTTGGGAAATTTGTCATAGTTATGGTCATGTTTTTAAGTTGGGACACAATTGCGTTGCATGTTGCATTTTTTAGGCAAAAAACTACATGATTTTACAGGTTTGATGCTATAACGTTTAAACTGTCATTTTACCCCTTATATAAGCTACATCTATCTGAGAGCATATACTCTGCAGATTTCAGAAACAATACCAATGGCTTCATCTACAGGGGTGACTCATAAATATTACAGGGTGTAAACAAGAAACTAATAAGAAAAAGGTATTCAGTTTATGGGGTACACCCTAAACATACAGTGAGGATACAATATTTTGGCA
Organism: Ophioderma brevispina; assembly: GCA_023653785.1. Taxonomy (NCBI): domain Eukaryota; kingdom Metazoa; phylum Echinodermata; class Ophiuroidea; order Amphilepidida; family Ophiodermatidae; genus Ophioderma; species Ophioderma brevispina. The sequence continues at coordinate 53,973 of JAMKCH010021654.1, forward strand.
ACTGGTTAATATAATTACAAAATTGCCCCAACCAAGCCGTACAATTTTTATCGGACAAATACTCCATTACACAGACAGGGTGGTCCAAAATTAATGAGAGATTCTTTATCCCCCTATATCTGGTAATGAATAGACTATTTTCATGATGGAGATTGTGTTACTAGATGTTAAAATCAGCAAGCAATCCAATCATGAAAGTTAGAAGAGAATTCGACAAAGCGTTTCGTGAAAATTGCCTTTTGATCCTATGGAGCACGAGGGCGCTTTTAAGATTTGTCCAAAATTTGTGTTTTCGAGATTTTAGTTTCCCAGTAAAGAGGATCACAACCAGACCTGTCCTATGAATTTGACAATAATATCATGCGTTGTTGGTCGTAGAGCACCCATTTGTAGCATTGCGAGACCCTCCGCCACATGCTACTCCGCCACATGATCCACCCTGACTTTTTACGCTTAACGAGTGACGTAATTAGTCCAAAACTAAAAGCATATTTGTTTCTTCAGAAATTGGAAGGCCAATGTCCAAGGAAAAAAACTAATACAAAACAAGTCTGTTCTCATATAAAATTAACAAAACTACAGCATGTAACAAGTTTTGGGGGCGAACTAAGAATGAACAAATCCACCCTTTTTAGGTGCCCACCTTAAAAAACATTGACCTTATAGTTTGAGCAATCCTCTTCACATTATGATCCAGGTCATCAGGGAATACTTGCCCAGTCGCTTCCTGTACTTAAAGCGACGCTTAAAAGGCACTTTGTTTGGTTCTTACTCAGCCATTAACATGGATACCGAATGGTCGATGTTGAGTTAGTGGACAGGATCCAGAACAATCTTGCTACAGAGGTTAGAGATGTTTTTATAAACAATAGCAGGATCCCGGTGACACCTCTCTTCCAACGGGCACTATGAATGATGGCGGCAGCTTAGAGTCGGCAAGGAGACATAGATGTTGCCTGTCTATCCAATCTCGACAGCTTGTCCATCTTTGTAAGTTTCATTGTCGCCCCATTGGTACTATGGCGTGAAAATCGCCAATGAAGAAGTGAGGTTTGGTGGAATTCTCAAGGCTGAGTTGAGGGTGCTTGAAGTCTCTGATGAGGTTTGTAGACGGTGGACCGAGCTAAGCTCAATGGTGAGGACTTCGATGTTGTTTTCATCAGACATTGAGGTTGCTTCTACTGCGGTGCCTGTTCTCACATAGAACTTCCATATTGTCGATGTGGTCTCTCGATGGCAAGGACCATTCCTGGTATGGTTGGGCGGTGGTTATCGATTCCTCTATGGGTTTCCTGCAGACATATAGGACATCGCATTGGAGATTGTTACACAAATCAGCAATGATGTTACTTTTTGCATTAGAAAAACCCTCCACATTCAATGACGCTATAGTCTAGGCAGACCTTAGAAAAGGCCTGCGCTGAGATCTAGTCATGATATGGGTTTACTTTTAAGAAATGATGTTAAAGGAAAACAGTGTTTGGTGATGTAGAGATTCTGCTTGGCAGTTACTAACAGGGGAGACCACAAGACGGTTCTCTACTTCTCCCCCAATTTAAAAATTGTGTGAAGTTAAGCACGCCTTAAACTACCCCGGACCAAGTCTAAGTTTAACAACGTTTTGGGCATGTTTAACAATGTTTGACTAAAATTTAAACAGCATTTAAAGTTAACCATGCTTTGAGAATTGTGTGTATTTTAGCGAACGTTTAAATTGCGATTTAAGCAGTGATTAGCGTTAAACATCGTTTGAGAATACGGGCCTCAATGTCTAGATTGATTAGAGATTTAATTTGGACACAGAAAATATTGGGTAAGAATAGAAATTACATCCACTGCATCTTGTTTTCTGTTATTTTTTTATTTTTGCATTAAGGTAGGAGATATCAACATGCTCTCCATTAACACTTGTCAACAAAAAGGTTAATAAATAAAAATAGAAAAGACAACAGCATACCTGACAATGGACGGTATACAGCTCTACATTGTGTACATGCTTCAGGGTAAAGACTGAGATATGGGTTACCATAGCATGTGACATATGGGTTACCATAGTAAGTAATTTGAGGTGAGTACGGATTACCAAAAACTGTAGAATTTGTACAAGTACAGGGGATAGACTGAGAACAAACTTGAGGCTTTGATGAAGGCATCGCTGCCTGGTAGGGCTTCTTGCAAACTGTGAAAACATACAAATGGGAATGGACTATAAGATTTCAGATTATTCAAAGTGCATATCATGCTTAAGGTGAAAATGAGAGTGTGGGTTGGTGTGTATTCCCGTAGGATTTTAATGCTAAAATTGATTTTGTTGCTGTTTGGGTTTCAATAGGGCCTAAACTGTCAGAAAATGATGGGGTGCAAATTTTTTGGACTGATGCCCCCTTCTTCAAGGGGTAGATGTAAGTACAGGGAAAAATTTAAAATCGAGTCAAATTGTGTTTTAATGTACTCTAATGCATTCGTCTCCTCATAAGGATTAAAAAAAAGTATATATTTGCCTAGGTTCCAACCTTTAGTTAAAGATGTATAGCCCCCTAATGGTTCAAGGTCATCCTGGGGGTAAATGCTCCGATGTTGTTGAAAGTGGTGTCAAATGATTCATTGTGTCATACGGAAACAGAAAATGCATTTCAACTGATTTGGTGATATCACCATTGCGACAGCCAGGGAAAGTTTTGGTGACCCCCCATAGACCATGTAGACCCCTGCGACATTTTGCTATGTAATTACCCAACCAAATGTCACACACGGCAAAATAATACATTTTGGATCCTGTGTGACAATACAAACAACTTTTCACCAGTTTCAACAAAATCTGAGCATTGGCTTAATTTTACCCCAGGATACCTTGAACCATTATGGGGCTATAGCGCTTTAACTAAAGGTCATAACCTAGGCAAATATATACTTTTTCTAAGTTATAAGGAGACGAACATATTAATGTACATTAAAATATAATTTGACTTGATTTTAATTTTTTCCCTGTAGTAAAATTTTCCCCCCTTGAGGTCCCTATTGAATGAAAAACAGCAAGAAAATCAACTTTAGCAACAAAATCCTACGGGAACTGTTTCATTGACATACCAAACCACACCAAGAAGCTTGTTGGTCTGATGTTTGAAGCAATTGTGATGAATCTCGAGGGAACACTTTATTTGCTTCATTTCTTGTTTTTCCTTTCATCAATCGTTCCCAGTGACCCATGGGACACTCTCTAGATCCCCCACTGGTCTTGTGTATTATATTATTGCATTGTGTCTTTACCTGTATGCATGCATGCAGAAGTGAGTGGAGACATACCCGCAAGCCCATGATATCAGTGCCAATGCATTTCAGCATGCCTAAGAGCTGTACACCCCCATTGCAGAGAATGAGTGTCAGATGTGAAACAAACATCGGACTCTCCATTTGGTAGACATTTCATTTAGAAGTCCCATGGATGCATATGAGGTATTACAATTGATTCCGTCAAGTGCTGTATGCATGACGTTGTGCAGTAGCGCTTGATGGAATGAATGGCAATACCTCATTTGCATCCATGGGACTTCTATATGAAATGTCTACCCTCCATTTAGTTACGTGTCGTAGTAAGTGTCCGTATGGACAGTAATGACTATATATCCGATTTTGTCCTTATTAGGTTGCTTCTGGCCTTATTTTCGGGATATGTTAGGTTGCCTGTACTTGTTACAGACATGCAAAAATCTGATTTTTGATGATTTTTTGATTTTCTGATTTAGCAAATCACTGAGAGTGCCTTTAACTTGTGTCAAGGACTAAAGTAATAAAATTACCAAAATACAGCGGTAAAAAAATATGAAATTAAAAATGATCAGGCTTTGTCCCCACTAACGGGAGTGGTTGGATTCACCTCAGGATTTATTGGAGCAAGAGATAATTGACCGGATACCAAGCTTCCTGGCGTCAATGTGCTGGATGGCCACCATTTTGCTCTCCAGAGCTGATGCCCTTGTAGGATCTTCTCTTTAGTTCTACCAGGGTAACCAGTTACCCTCCTTATCGGATTTCCTTAGAAACCCGATGGGGGTGACGGTTTAGCCGCCAACAACCCGGCCCTGGGGTAGGTGGTACTGGTTACCAGGATACCAGTATGAGGCCCTCAAAGATAACTTTACCTGACCTGAGGGTGCTCCCTTTTCAAGCAGTGTTGTTTGATTAAGATGATCAATCCAAGCAATAATATTTCTTACCTTTGGTAGCTACTCTCAGTAACCTCTCCCCAAAGTCTATGGCACCTCCTGCTTTGAAAATATATTTGAACTCTGCCTGGCCTTCCCAACCACCTGTGATTTGAGTCAGGATAAAGAATAAACATATTAAAATAGATCCTTTCAATACACACATGTGGTCCAATTTTAAAGTGCTTGTTCCGATTTTTGTCTATAGTGTTCTCTACTTGATATGGGAGTCTGACACTTGTATACACTGACCATCAATTACCGAGAGAAACAAACTTGCGGTTTTGATGCTAGATGCGATAACGCATAGTGCAACTCCCTATTCACTTCTGTGCTAATATTGACAGTTAATCATAAAACGGCAGTTTTTTGTGAATATCTTGGGAAAGAAATGGATTTGAAAGCTGAAATTTCGGAAAGACAATGAGAAAATTATGGCCTTTCAACTCATATCAAAATTGATACTACTTCCGGTTAAATTGGGGGGGGGGGTCCCAAAGACGATCGGAATAAGCACCTTTAATTTGTTCTGATATTGATAACCATACCTTTTATCAAATTTGTCACTAACATAAATTGAGAGTTGACAAGTTATATTGTATTAAAGTTGCCATAAGTGGTAAGAACTGCTTAACACTCAAAAACTGCTTTTCAATATGTGTGTGTGTGCGTGTGTGTTGTACATGTGTGTGTGTGTTGTATATGTGCATGTATGCATGTGTGTGTGCATACATGTGTGTGTACATGCACGCATGTGTGTGTGTGGGCAAGTGTGTATACAGAGTGTCCCAAAATTTCAAAATTACTGAGAATTATTCAAATTTTATAAGATATTCTGAATGACTAACTTGTTTCGTACATACTGTCCAATTTTTGTCTGATGCGGTTCACTAGTTTTGAAAATAAAGATGTAACCCGCTGTCAAATTACCCCATTCCAAGTTTGCGTTAGATCGTTGAAGCAGGTTCACCTTGAAAAGTTGAATAATGTCAAACTACAAAAATACTCTGGTATTATCTGTCTTTTTTTTACATGTTGAGAATGTGCGAGATATCTGTACGGCCTATCCATTTTCTCAAAACATACTTTTTCAAATTTCATCGATTTGCTTCACTGGTTTTTTTAGAAACCTAGGCGGATTACGAAAGACATGGTTTCAGAATTGACTGAGGTTTAGTGCCAAAGTGTGAAAAAAACTACATATCGGAGCCAAATTGTACACCATGTTTAATGTTTAAGATGTGATTTCTATGGTAAAAAATTGTCCTAGTTAGTTTTTATATCGAAAACCCTGTATTAATACACCGTTTGCTACCAACAATATGATTTGTGGCCAATTGTGTCCGAATCACACTTTTTGGGTGGAACAAAAATTTTACCTGCACAAAAAAATCAACAAACCAACAAATAAACAAATTATACATATATATTGACCCTTTATAATGTTAATTATTCAGATTAAAGGTAACTCAATTATGGATTACAAGTATTTGTTTGATAAAGTATTTCATAATTTTCACCACCAGAACATTCAATTTGAACATGTCCCGTGACAAACGACATTAAAAATTTAGCTTCTTTTTGTTGAACAAAAAATTTAACTGCACAATCACCATCTCTGGAACGGAAGGGTATACAGTGTGAGTTACCGTCAGTTAATGCAGAATTTAATGAGCTTCAAATTGATACCAAACTTGGTTTCATTTCAAGTAGAGGAATAAATTCCAAAAATACAATAAAATGTTTCCCCTACCCTTTGATTTTTCCAGTGCGTGAAAAAAAAATAGTGTCGTTCAATAAATGTGGAAGAACGAGAAAACTAAAAGAGCTATTAGGCTTGAAAATTTACTCGATTATGCCCACAGCAAGTCCCTACATAGTTATGAAATGATCTTTTTTAAACCCTGTCTAAAAATTTGAGAATTTTTTTTCCAATTTGTGGATCCCCATTTACCTAAAAATTGGGCGTTGCGAGAACCCGCGAAAAAAAACCCGAAGAGGGGGAGATTGTTGAAAAGTTATCGATTATGCAAAAAACATATTCCTCAAGATATAAATTACATTTTTTTGTAAAACTGCAAAATATTTGAGTAAAAAAAAAAAAATTTTTTGTTCAAAGCAACGATGCAATTTTCAGCAAAATACCATAGGTTTCTATGGGGCTCGGCATTGCGCAATACCCCAAAATGCGATATCTTGAACGCATCGAACAGTTTGCATTTTTTACTCAGATTTGGATTCTACACAAAATTTTAACCTAGAAAAAATTTTTGTTCATTGTGATGCATATTCACATTTTTACCACTTTTGGCAGTGATAACTAAGTCGAAGATCTGAACCAGGTCGTAAGTACGCCACATTTAAGCCTTCAAGTTTGATGATGAATACACAATAAGGCATGCGAAAGTATGCAGTACTTGCCGTTTTCTGTTTTTCCCTGTCGCTGTCTTTCCTTACTACTAAGTTTGGTCTATAAACCCAGTCTAACCGTGTAAACTAATAGTTTAATATTTAAACAACATTTAAAGACAAATTACTTGACATATAAGGGAATGGTATCTGAAGGACGAAGTTCTGACATGTGTTTGATGAAATCAAGTTTGGTTTTCAGTGGTTTATTGTGTTGTGTGTTTGTCTATCAAATGTCCAATTAAACATATTATATCATAATGGTCTTCAACATCTTTTCATACCATTTCCATTTACTTAGTATTTAATCCCTCCACTGCATTTGCAATATCAGTGGATTTGTCAGGACACAATGCAAATAAAAAACAGCTTCGGCCACGGCGCTAAGGTATATTATCAATATGAGTAGAGGAAAATACTGCGCAGACGATAAAAGACCGTGGATAAACCAAAAGTACAAATATTTTAGTATTTAAAATAATTTTGAAATTGTAGCCCCAAGCATTTCCGTCATTTGTTGTTTAATCCCTCCACTGCAATAAAATTCACACAGATTGCAGACACACTGGAGATAAAAATTGGGCCAAGTCGCTAAGTTACCATTCTTAACCCCTAACACTGCGGCTGTATATGTGAGGATGACTACAGACACAACTATACCACAACTTTCATCATAATTGCACTTCCATAGACCACAACTACCACAAAATTTGATTGTGGTATTGTGGTGTATGCGTAGTTTAGATAAATCATACTATACCAAATTGGAGTAAACTCAATTTTTTTTGTCATATTATACAATAACACAGTAATAAACAAAAAGCTGCACCATAGGCAGTGCTCGATTTAGGGGGTGTTAAATGCACAAATGCATGTAACTTTGGCTCTGTGCATGCAAATTTCCCTGTGCATGCAACGTTTTGATTTTTCAGCCCATTTTGAGAAAAAATCTGGGGTTGTGCATGTAAATTTATTTTCTAAATCGAGCTCTGCATGAGGCCACAATTGACAGGGCTTGCCAATGAGAAGTTGCGGGCCCAGGGGAACCTTGTGTATAGGGTCGGGGCGGGATGTACGGATGTACCACTCTTGATATGTCAATGATAAGATCACATACCACAAACTACCACAAAATATTGCGGTCCTTGGAACTATCCTTACCCACAATATCCAACAATATTACCTTCGTGTGCTTTTTTTGTGGTGTAGAGCCTTGTTAGGGGTTAATACGAGTAGAGCAAAACACTGTACAGGGACAATAAAGGACCGTGGATATAATAAAACAGACGACCCCAAACATTTTAGTAATTTATTTGTTTTAAACGGCACAGAAATTATGTCCAGGAAGATTTGTTAGTTGAAAGACATTTTATTCCACTTTTCAAGGTGAACTTAATTCAACGATCTAAGGAACCTGGAATGGGGTAATTTGAAAGCAGGTACATAAATAGCCTTGGTTTTCAAAACCTAGTGAAACCGTATCAGACAAAATTGAACAGGATGTACGAAACAAGTTCGTCATCAGAACTGTTAAAAATTTGAATAATTCTCAGTAATTTTGAAAGTTAGCAACGACTGCAAGGATTGCATTTACTTTGGGACACCTGTACATCCCAATTTTAAAACTTTCTGGGTCTTTTATGAGCATTTAAATATCCTCAAGAAAAAAACTTCCCATAATTCAGTTGATTTCAACAATCTCCATTGGTTTATGAGCAAATGCTTACAGTATCAAGGCCCATAAGCCACTGTCTGTTAAAATATGGTGGAAAAAAAAATAACATCGGTCCTCGGACAGATTGTGTCGACCTGCCGTCGTGGTTAGTGAATTGATAGGCCTAACATGACCTTTGACCTTGATATGTGACCTTTGACATCATTGACAAATGAAGGATCCCATGTTGCACCTCTGATTCAAGTTTGGTCCAATTGAACGTCAACTTAAATGAGGTCAACTTTACATTTTCAGCCCATTTTACACTTGACCTCAAACTGACCTTTGACCTTGGTATGTGAACCTTTGACAAAATCAAACCCAAAAAGTATGGATTCCCTGTTGCACCTATGATTCAAGTTTGGTTCCAATTGAACTCAACTTTTCAAATGAGGTCAATTTAAGTTCAGCCTATTTTACAACTTGACATCACATGACCTTTGACCTTGGCAGTGACCTTTGACTCATCAAAAAGTGGGGGATGCCAGGTTGCACCTGGGACCAAGTTGGTTTAAACCATCAAAGTATGTGGATAGTACATGCAAATGTTAACCTTTTTCAACAACAGACAAACTACAGTGTAAAAAGTGCACCTATGTGTCTTCATGCATTAGGGCAGGCGACACAAAAAAATGGGACATCAGTCCAAAATACGAGGTCATGCAATAATGACTATCAGTGACCCTATAGGACCCTTAATACTTACGAGCATTAAGGAACACCTCCTCGGTCATAAAGCCAAACCACAGGCTAAAAACCGATGTTCTACTCGAAAACAATAGAAAACCTTCCGAGGACTATGTTCAAATATTCTTTTGTTTAGGTCCCGGAAGTAGTATTGTATGATACAGTAACACACTCACACGCACACAGAACAATAAACCACAAATGGCACAGACTATTCACTCACCATTTGGCTGTGCCTTGATCACTTTTCCTGTGAGAGCATTGGCACCAAATATTGGTTGCTTGACTTCAACTTGTTTCATGTAGTAGAAGGCATTGGAAATGACTTCATGGCTCATACTGCTAGCGGATTGGAAAATTACCTGTAAGATGAGCCATATAAGACAGTCCTATCAATAAAACCATAGTCAAATTCTTAATTTCTTAATTAGGATATTATTAAAATTATTATCAAAATACCCTGTCCCAGTAGAAAGCGACCAGCACAGAGATGTAAAATTTTGTTTCTGCCCCAAGTACTTACTCTGATTGTGAGACTGCCTTTCCTTTCTTGTGCCTTGAATAATTATTTTGTTGGGGTGCCTAAAAACGTTAAATCACATTTTCACAAACACGATCGGAACAAGAACCATTAAAAACATTAAAAAATACACATTAGTAAACACACACAGGGATATAAACCAAACACACATTAAATTTAAATGTCACAACTAGAAATTTTGTGGTTCTCGGCTTTCGCGCTCACTAATTCAAAGAATAAAGCTGTGGGCTGTCCATGACCTGGTGCATCTATGACACAAGTTTGGTTCCAATTGAACCTCAACTTTTCTATTGAGTAGGTTTACATTTTAGCAATCTTACAACTTGACTCAAATGACCTTTGGCCTGGCACAGGACTTGGACCTCATCAACATATGAGGGATCCCAATGGTCCTGCACCTATGACACAAGTTTGGTTTCAATTTAAACCGCAACTTTCATTGAGTTAATTTACATTTTAGCATATTTTTCAACTTGACCTCACTGGACCTTTGACCTTGGGAGCGGTCATTATTTATGCCGGGGGGAATGAGGATTTCACACTTTTTTCGGCAAAAAAATTGCGTTCCCCCTTTGCTTCCGTTCAAAAAATTTACGTTCCCCCCTTGATCATGCGATTTTCCCATTTAAAAGTTCATGTTCCCCCTCTCGAGTTGATGAAAAATTTCATGTCCCCCTCTCTCTTACAAAAATTTTTTTTTTTTTTTTTTTTTTTCGGGTTCCCCCCTAAATCCTGCATCCCCCCCCCCGGCGTAAATTAATGACCCCTCCCTGGCACATGCCCTTGACCTCATCAACATATGAGGGATCCCATGGTGCCACCTTTGACACAAGTTGGGTGTCCAATGTGAACTCAACGTTCACTGAGGTCAATGTAGAGAAAAAAAAAAACATTTTTAAAAAAAAATTAACATTTTAGGACACACATATCCTCCACACCACACACGCCCAACGGATTGCTAAGTGGTCCTCCAGCTTAGCTGGCAGCCCACAAAAACACTCACAAGAAGTAAAACGGGCATGAAGTTGTGCACTTGATCAAGAAACTAAAGCTGTCATCTGAAATTTGGATGGGTCTGCATTGCAGAAAAATGTATACAAGTAGTTTCTCAACGGTCTAGTGCATTTGCAAAAACTTAAGCTCAGAGCTTCTGTGGAGTTTTCCTTTCTTGTCTCAGGTCAGTTCGTAGTATGTTGAAGTACTTCGTACTGTTAGGGTTAAAGGTGCAATGAGAGATTTTGAGGCACCAAAATATTGTGTCATAATACACATGTAGTAATTTCATATAGATAGACACTTTTTTTTATTAAAATAGATCTTGTACCTTGTATTTGGCTAGAGAAATTTGTTAGAAGATTTATTTTGCTTATATTTCAATATAAAACATAAGCACAGCGATTAACAGCTTCTAACCACAATGTCACCTCGTTTATGAATAATCCCTTGCTGCCAAAGAAGAAATCAGCAAATTTTTAATTTGACGTGTTCAGTTACCTGCTTTGTTTACAAAAATGGTGGCCACTGACTGCTGTCAAGGAAAATGACAACATACAATCACATGTTTGTAATCTCAATCCAACCCGCAATTTAGCGTGTGTTTGTAATGAACTACGCCTTACGGCAGAGGGACTCGTTTCTGATCATGTGACCTCCTTTCCCAAACAAAAATAATAGCACAAGCTTGATCATCGAACAGATCCATGCTGAAGACCGCAGCTTCCAGAAGCTAAAAGGAACTTCTGATGAACTTTTTCAAACTTTTTGTATATACTCGCATCAGACTGTTTTAAATTGTAAAAAATACAGCATCGATTTGAATCAATTTTTACGATTTAAATCACTGATTTAAATCATGATTTTTTTTTCTTTAAAATCACCAACTCTGCCCCCAGATTTTCACTTTTTTTTTTTTTTTTTTTTTTTTTTTTTTTTTTTTTTTTTTTTTTTTTTTTTTTTTTTTTTTTTTTTTTTTTTTTTTTTTTTTTTTTTTTTTTTTTTTTTTTTTTTTTTTTTTTTTTTTTTTTTTTTTTTTTTTTTTTTTTTTTTTTTTTTTTTTCAGAAAAAGAGGTCTGGTGCCACCACCGATCACTGTGTCTGTTGTAGAAATTACCACATGCCAGCAGGCGATGGTAGGCTTCAAAATCAAAAGGTGTGACCATACCTACTGGCTAAAATGTGTAATCCTATATAGGCTACCGTTAGTACAACGGAGTCATACTGAAATTTCGGGCATGTCAGACGAGTCATTATCAATCTTTTGCATTCACATTTACGAATCACCCTCATTTCTAGTTTGACGACATTACATAAGTCAAATCGTGTAGCACGAATCCCGACAAGAATATCTCCAAAATACAGACTTAATATTTATTTTCATCGAAAAAACAGAATTGCAGGAGATAAATAACAAGTACAAGTAGGTGCATGATAAATACTGCGGCCATTAGGGTTATTTTTCTTAGTGTAATTGACTACCGACGCAGCACTGCGTCGACAAGTCCATACTTAATACAGTGCTTGATTGCTACGGCTTTTCAATGCATTATTGGCCTTTACGTCGTGCCAACGACCAATGTCAAAAAATGACGTAAAGGTTCCCTGTACTAATAGGAAAAATCACAAAATTTGAGTTTTGGACTGTAGAATCCAAATGACAATGGGAAAAAAGAACATGTCTAATCTTTGATACTGAAGTTACAGTGTGTACCATGTTATCATGACTACAATTTATGGAATAAAATTTTTGACCCTCCATTCGTCAGAACACATTTTTGTACACCAAAGGTATTGACACTGCCTGGACAAAATTTTGAACAAATCTGGCAAAATTCATTTGTCCATAAACTTGCACAATTGCTGGACAGACATGAGTGACCTCTCATTTTTTAAGTTAAAGAGACATGTGGACATTTCCAAAATGAAGCGCCCCAATTTTTTTTTAACCCTGTTTTTTTGCATATATTTGGAATGCCGATGGCGCTGTAGTAGATCACACCTGAAGTGAATAAGCCCAATACGCTGACATCACGGGGAAGTTATAGGGAGGCCATTTTGCGGTAGGGATTGCCATAGGTTGCAGTGTAAATTGGCGTAAAATGCGCCATATTTTTACCTGAACGATAGCAGGAGACTAATGGTAGCCGCTACTTAGAAAATAACATGCACATTTTAGAATGCCTATTCGTTTCACTTGCATGCTAGAAACAATCCAAAGAAATGGTCATACGAATCGTTGTTTGTTCAGGAGTGACGCGTAGACGTCATGTTTGTTTTCACCTCCGATGAACCAGGGCTGCGATGAACTAAGAATCGGAGTTATTAGAAAGTACGCGTAATGTTGTGTGTCGCCAAGTGATACTGCGAAACGAGGGCTGATGATAAAGGATAAGCACCGCAAATGGCCCGGATGAGCAGACAGCCCTATTCTATACAAACCTTAAAGATGATTTTGAGTATTTTTTGTTGTGCACGGCAGAAAATCAAAGCATGATTTTCTATAGGGACGATAACGATAGCACTCCAGGCAAGTTAAAAACATAGTTTGCGGTTTTCTTTTTAACCTGTTTGTCCAATAAAACTTTGAAATGTTCTCGGTCTACAATCAACCAGTGGCAGGGCAATTTGAGAGAAATTCATGCAGGCTCAAAAAATATCTCCTCCTGTCACTTTAATTATCTTTTCAATGAAAACAAATTTTCAGTTAGAAATTTCCAACTTGAAATTTTCTTGGTTAATGCTGCTAATATTAAAATGGGGATGACAAAAATAATCATAACCATGTCCATACTCTCTGTCATAATTCTTTTTCTTTGCGTCAAGAGTAACTTACATGTAGTTACTAACTACGCCAGCATTCCCGCCAGAAGAACCATGAAAACAACATGTAAAGGAAAATACATAGTCTGCGCGTACTCGCAGCAAAAGCCACTCTCGCCACACGTAGGGTGGGACGGCCTATTTCAGCAAAAGCAATTGTGATGACGGACTAGACGTGACTTGAGATGACATGATTGATTGATGTTTTAATACATTAACAATAAACAATAATTATAATAATAACAATAATACTACCGTCAATTTGGGATTTATTTATTCATTTAAGACAATGAAATAAAAATTGGTTTTTGCCACACCTATACCAGGCTCAGGCCTTACAAGATAACGATAACATGATAAAGTTAAATCTTGTTCAGGACTGAGTTCTCGGCTAGACTAGCCAGGTATCACGGTTACGTACAGTCCGATAATCGTAACTAGAGTCTTTACATACACATTATATGGCTGACTTACAGTGGACTGGACTCAAGTTACGACAATAGGCTATACGGGCCAGCGTGTGAAAATAACAAATCCTATGTTAGTATGGTACGAGCACTCACAAAAATACCACAGGGATTGTGACTACAGACCGCATCCACAAAAAATGTCTTACTTACATGATCTTGAGAAACTCCTGCAGATAGTGGCACTTATTGGTGTTGTTCGATTGTTCGATGATTATGTTAAAAAAAAGCATTACTAAATACAAGTCCAGTTTTTCAATCCAAAATACTTGGATGGTATTTTCTTGCTATAAACAGCTTTCCGGTTAGGTCAGCAGTATGCGGTCAGTTACGGAAATCCGGTACATACGTATACTGCTTCTAAAATTGAAAAAACACTAGCGTTTGAAACTTCTCAAGAATGCGAAAATATCGAAGGCATTGTGGGAAAAAGAGATGTGGCCCGTAGCGATATTTATTTCCGTAGCGATTGCTTGTCACTTTTCCAAATCTCTGCAAGCCCGAAAGTACCAGACATAACCGTTCAATTTTCTCGCTAGGTTCTATAGGTTCAGGAACCCAATTACGATACATATTCAAAAACAAAACATAGTATAGACACCATGAAGCAAAAAAATCCATAGAACCCCTTCGTTTTCCGGAGATATTTGGGATTTTAGTTTCATTAGCATACATTCGCTATGACGGACTGATAACGTTAATCTCTCGCGCAGTACTAATTTTGATAATATCTTTGCAGGGCTTGGCACAGACTTCACCGTGGGAAAAATACTTACCAGACCGCCGTTAAGGTCAATTGAAGCAAGAGAGCTCTCAAGCGAACTGACAAGAGAGAATAGAAGCATACGCTAATAAATGAGTATAGCTATGATCGCGGCGTATGTGGCGTAGTGTGTTAGTCCGCTATATGTCAATACGTCAACTGCAGATTAGGGACCGAGTCCCGGTGCGGCGCTATCATAACAAAACTGTATGGGTATTTCTCTAGCCTGGATGAAGCATTTAACATGTTCCAGTCAAAAGCGAGCGATTGTCATGCGCAATAAAGGACTTTGACCCAAGATTCAAATGTACGCATGCCATATGAGCAGAAACGCTCGCTGCGACTGGAAGTATATCGTGGGGCTTTTGGAATGTTTACAAAATTGGGTCGCACATGTATGACCCTTTCAAATGTAATGTGCACTGAATTTCCGGGTTTGCTTTAGTCTGTGAAGTTAAATTATCGTCCCTTGGAAAAGTGCATCAAATTGCTCTTTTAAGTTTTAACTTCTTCCTGAAAACTACTGTCAAACATTTAGGGTTGTCCTAACCGATGTCTTACAGTCCCACACGTAAGTACTTTGTCACTGGACTCATTTCGAGAAGCTAAGTTAGCAAATTGTTTCTACATCGGTCCGAGTTCATGTTTGCATGACTTGAGGGCCAATAAAATATGTCAGGGTTGATAAACAGATAAGGCCAGTCAAGTCAATGCTTAGCAGGACTGGGTTACGTACCGCTATGGGAATTTTGTGAGAACGTTCTCTAAATTTTAGAAAGTTAAATTGTCAGTTGTATTTAAAATTCAATACCTATTCGCAGTGATGGCGAGTGTTTCTCTAGCTAAGATTCCTTTAAAACTGGGAATTTTGTGTTTTTGATCGGAAAAATGAAAGTGTGATTTCCTCCACGGTGCGAAGTTGCCACCCGTCCACCCTTCCGCAGAATTCTACAACATTTTTATGGGTTTTTTCCCGCTGGCATTTTTTGAGCCTTTAAATGCTTCGCTTCTTTGATTTTTGTTTCAATCGAGTATTTTTTCTAATAATTTTAAAATACATTAAGGATGGAATCAGGATCCCAAACGTGATCATTTGTTTTTTCTCCAAGCCAATTTCGCCACAGACGTCTATGACAAGCGGTTAAAGACGCGCACTGCGGCCTTTGTAAGCTCAACAATAGGGGACTGTCAATCAAGAGAATCTCGCTTTGCCCACATCCTATTGAGCTATTGATCAATCAGTGATCAATGCGCAAGCCTCTCTAAGCGAAATCGATGACGCTGTCATTGGTGGTGCGCAAGTAGTAGTACGACAATTCCCGAAGAGCGCAAACTAAAAGAAAAAAAAAAGAAAAAAACCAATGTTGTGCATTGGGAATCACGTATGCAGACTGTGCAGATGGGATGAGCCTGTACGTCATGCCGATGTTTTAAAAAAGATGAAATATACATAATAAACAAGTAATAAATGTCAGAACAAGTGAATATTAAAAAATGCTACTCTTTTCTGTCTTTTGTTGTTCTCTTTTTTCTTTCTTTCCCGCTCTTTTTTTCTCTTTCTGTACCTTTCGTTAATTTTTTTTCAATCTTGGTTTTTTCTTCTTTTTTATTCCCGCATCTCTCGCTCCTCACTCTTTTTCCCCTCTCTCTCCTCCTCTCCTCTGGTTCCGTTGCTTTCTTTAACGTTTCTTTTTTGTCTGTTGCTTTCATTTTCTGTTTTGTTTCTTTTCGTTTTTTTGGTCTTTTTCCCCTTGACTTTATTTCTCATTATAGGACGTAGGAGCATATAGCCTATAGTTAATTTTCCAGAACAATACAATCAATGAAATGTGCTGAAAGTTTATTTCCTATTTGATATTTTACAGTGACGGGATAGGACTATAGGCCTACTGTAAATTTAATATGAATTGTTGGATATTAACGTACATCCACAAATATAACATCTATAGGCCAAGGTGTCGTCAGTTTCAAGGAATATCCATAATTTCTATCATAGGGCCCTTGCACGGAGGGTACTTGAAATTATGCTGAATGGACTTTGTCTTGCCTCCAATCAGCCAAGGATGCGAAGAATACATGCATGCACCTGGTCACACCTGAACTTTCACTATTTCTCCATTTGAGTCCCTTTGTATTCTCTGCATGCTCTTCGTTGTTCTGGAGGCAGGTCTTGGCCCACATGGTAACCATTGACCTGCTGTGCGTAGTTTCGGTACCGCAAACCCTAAGTGTATCCCCATAGGTCTACATTGGGTTGCGGGCAATATGGGATCCACGGCGAAAAAGCTTATGTAGCATTTTCCAGAAGCAATCATGCATGCAGACGTTTGGTCACCCATAATTCCCCATTGAGCAGTACTACAGGATGCAAATTTAACTAAGGCACTTGGGGTCTGTAATATCAATATTCGATTAATCACGTTTGAAGGAAAAACTCGGCAATTTTCATTCCGCGTCTATCCAGGATTCTATCGCAGCAGCGGCCAATGTGTTTTACATCTCACGAAGTGTAATCTATAAAACATACGCTCCATTGGCCACTACCTGTGGATGAGGTTCAGGTCATGGCGATCGGCTGTGACAGGCCGCAGATCCCCCCGTGTTCAATTTTCGCGTTCGTTCAACATGCTCTTTTTTGGAGCTTTAGGTGATTGCGATATTGGCAGACTACACAGCAGGGACAGCATGATGAAACGGTCACCAATCAACTTGCTGTGCTAAGACAATGACATCACAGGCTTTTTAGCAGTCTACGCAGAAGTGTAAATCCATTCTGTACCTAGACGCAGGGTGAATTTTAATCAGTAAAACGAATTTTCATTATTGAGTCTTACTTAAGATTAAAAATGGCTTAAAATCTTGTTCATCTGAAATTTTGAAAAACTAAAAAATTATTTTGAAAAAAAAAAATGTATTTCTCATGGCGGCGCCTGGGTCGCGCCACTTCCTGTGCCAACGTGCCTGGATGTAACACCAATACGATTTGCATATGCGCGACATTCAAATGCAAATTTGGGGACGAAAAATCCCGATGGAAAACGAAAGCAGCAGCGACCAATTTGATCAACGTGAGATTGTAGCCGAGTGTCGGTACCATGGGTAAGTATTTCATCATTGTTCCGGCATTTAGCCCTAACAATTCCACATAGTTTACTATTCATAGAACATTGCTATTGTGGTTTACTACTGTGCGCTGGGACGTTTAGGGAACTGTAAGTACGTTCTAAAAAAGGGAATGTTGAAGAGCACATAAGTGGGTCCATTGTTCCCGTTTAGAAAAATCAGCTTCGTAAAGGGTACTTGATCCGGGACTTGATCGACCACTACTGCTGTGCAAGCTACACAATCGAATCTTTGTTAGTGGTTATCACCCACTAACACAAGGAGTATAAGTTGAAAACCACTGTATACATGCTCCCCATTAGCAGTGTGTACACCAAATGTCCCTTGGTTTACATGGCCTCATCTTTTTCCTATACAATAAATATGAGCCCTACTTTACATAGCATCACATAGACATGATACCAACACAATCCAAATGCAATCCTTAAGATTACTTTTTCAATTCTCAAGATCAAGAAAATCAGAGAAATTGGAAATTTGCACACTATTTTCAGAAGTTTCTATCTGTTTATTTTGACATAGAACAACGGAAGATGGCAAGGAGTATTTCTTCTCCACCGCCAATCAATATTGCCATTATGGTGATAACTATTAATGGGATCTTAATCATGGTGTGTTTATGGTTTGGCGTGCAAGATTGCAACACACAATTGCCGACTATACTTGTCCAGGTATTTACATTCTTTGTATTTTCAATAGTGCTACTCCTGTCAACAGCTGAAGTAAACAGTAAATGATGTAAACAAAAGAGTGCTGCTGTGTGCAATCCTATGTCTGGCCTTGTGTGTCTGAGGGTTTGTACTGAGCAAAGCTGGAGACACACATTTGATGGGTGTATTGCAGCCCCGTATTGCCAAGAGGCATTGCAGTGCAGAAAGACCAAAATTGTCAATAATCGCACTGCAGTGCCGAAATGGGCTAATTTCATTGGGGAAAAGGCCGTTAAATAAGCGTAAAATTATGGCCGAAAATTTCCTCCTCAAACATGCAAGGTTTGTGCTTGTTTTTTAACGTCAAGTTTGCGGGATGTTTTAGTTGTCAGTGCAATTTTTTACCAGTGCAATTCCTCATATTACATTTAATCACTTCCCCTTGGTTGTTTCCTTTTCGTATTTAAGAAGAACTACAAAACAAAATCCTAGTATGAGAGGCATATTGACATTTGTAAATGTAATTCCGCTTTCAAAATTAACGTTATACTTCATAATAAAGTGCCTATACTAGTACATTGTTATTGTAGAGGCCGGCGGTGCGTGCAATGACGGCAGTGCGTGCCCACGGTGGAGGCCGCGGTGTCCAGCCCCCTGAGCATGTGGACTGCAGGCAGTGCTACATACGCGGTGCTGGACCGGATGGTTTCAATCATTTACTATCGTGGGATGGGTCCCGATGGGTCTGTTTATTCAAATTGCTGATTGACAATGACAGTCCCTAGAATTGTTTGGCTTTCAACAAAAGGCCTCTGGCCTGTCTTTAAACACCCGCTTGTCGTAGACTCAGCTTCCAGTCCGCCTATATGCAATATCAGTCTGACTGGGGCAAATGTCTATTTCGCTGTGGACGTCAATAGAGGACCTCTCAGCGAAAGTCCTCTAAATATTTATACAAATGGCTGCCATATTGTACCACCTGTGCGATCTTCTTTCTTCTTGTATTCCTCTCAACACCTTACCCTTTGTATCTAAGTAAAAACCCGCACTGGAAGTGTAATCTTTTACAAATTTTGGTGCACCCAACTCCCGAGTCCGAATGGTCAAACGTGTTGTTGCAATTCGCCATTGTTGCTAACAAAAATTCAGTTAGGGGTGGACAACGCCGCAGTGGGTGGGGAAATGTAGGCCCAATATTGGTTTCTATTGTGTCAAAACACCTCTCCGATCCCGCCGAAAAATTGGGCAGTTTGAGCGACACTATTTGAGTGGTCCAAGCAGCCCATTGGGCGTGTAAAGGAACTTAGCAACCTCAACAGCGGCGGCGACAGGTGTGATCTTAGGCTAGCTGAGTCTCTCCATCTTTGACATTCACTCTCCTCTAAAACGCACGGAGGGTACGTTGTGCTGTGAGCACTCAGCGCGATGGATTGTGTTGCAACGGAGGCTGCCTAATGTGACGTCGGCTTATCAACGATAAACAAATTGTCGTCGTTTCTGCAATATTGTTGTGATTTTCTTTACTGCTCAAAACTTCAAGAATTTACACTACAACTGAGTCCAGAAACTTAATTCTTTAAGGACTTTTTAACCCCGTGGAGAGTCCATATATTGCACCCAAGGAGAAATTTGGAGGGTAATGTCTCAAAATGTTGGGTAAAATGGACTTCTAAAGTTTAGAAAGTTCTCACGGAATGGCCCATAGCGTTACGAAAGTGCGAGACTAAGCCCTTAGCTGGTGTCGTCTATGGGCCTTTCCCAGTCCCTATATTAATTAAAATATAGGGAACTGAACTGCAGTCTAGCTAGACGTACACAATTTTTGTTAATTCGCGCATATCATATGTTTGGAACCGCATTATCATCGCATTCTTCGCATATCGCTTAGGTCCTAAGCACTCTCGTACGCTAAATGGCCAATTCTGGAGAACTTTCTAAAATTAGAAAGGTTTCATTTAAACCCAACATTTTTGAGACATTACCTTCCAACTTTCTCCTTGATGTAATATTGGACTCTCCCACTGTTAAAAAGTCCTTAGAATTAATTTTCTAGACTCAGTGGTGGTGTACATTCTTGAAGTTTTGAGCAGTAAGAAATCACAACAATATTGCAGACACGCACGGACATTTTGTTTATGTTGAAAGCTGACGTCACATTAGTCAGCCTCCTTTGAGCAACACAATCCATGCGCTGCTTCACAGCACACCGTACCTTCCGTGCGTTATATGACAACATGGAAAGAGACTCAGCTTAAGATCACAGCCTGTCCGCCGGCAGCTGTTGAGGTTGCCTAAGGTGCCTTTACAACACACGACTTACACGCCCAAATTAGGCTGCTTTTGACCATCAAATAGGTGTTCTCAACTTCAAAGAAGGCGCCATTTTCGGAAAAAATGACTCGGTAGAGCTGTGTTTTTTTTGACAACATAGAACCAATGATTGGGGGCGACATTTCCCCCAGCACTACCTCCCGGGTCCACTCCTAACTGAATTTTTGTTATCAACACTGGAGAATTGCAACAACACGTTTGATCATTCGACTCGGGAGTTTGCGTGCACAAAATTTGTTAAATATATTACACTTCCAGTGCCGGTTTACTTAGATACAAAGGGTGAGAGGAATACAAGAAGAAGATCGCACAGGTTGGTACAATTATTGCAGCATTTGTATAAATATTAGAGATTTTCGTCTCAGAGGTGCTCTTTCGCTGCGTCCGAATAGGCCCTATAGCCCAGTCCGACTGATATTTATATCAGGCGGACTGGAAGCTGAGTCTAATTCGCATATTCGGCTTCCAAATTCGGCAGTCTCGATTGGTTTGGTCAACCTTTTCAGTTTTATTTTGTCGATCACGGTCAACTACACTTACAACGTTTAGGTACACTTAGAATGCAACTTACTGTTCTCCGCCGAAGAGCACCACCCCGCTTTTACCACTATGGGCTGTATTTAATGCCATTTTTTACAGATTTCGTTCGTAATATAATTATATAGACAACAACACAGACGAAAACATAAATTACGTCATTTAATAGTGACGTCAGACATCTGGTCACATGATTAGAAAAGGGGTAGGACACGACCTGCTCGATTTGGGCATTGGGAATTTCCTGTTCCAAACGGTGGGTAAAGGGTAGCCCGAGGTTGCTCTGGTTTTCCGCTACGATAGCCCCTATCTAGGAGGTAGGTACGGACGACGTGCAACGCTACGTGAACGAGCTAGGTAAAGGGGACTGTTACGTGCATTTAATCTACCTCTATGCGTTTTATGAGTTTTATGACAGTCTCGGTCCCAGTGATCCCGGCCAGTGATATTGCAAAATCATCTGTTAAACCTTCATAATATCTTAAACCTGAATAATATCGTGACAAATTTTTCAAATTTAAATTCAATTTATTCACCAACAACAAAGATTACCAAAATGCAAATAATACAAAGTAGAACAGATAGGTCTACTATAAAAATAAATAAAAATCAGTGGAAAAGAAATAAATATATGCCAAGACCTCCACTGGACAACTCTTAGAAGTTGACAACTCTATAAGGAAGGAATCTCTTATACTTAATAAATAAATAAACTTACAACATCATTACAACTATGAGCGTTATGAATCGACCCAGGTAAAAGGTGCTAGGTGGAATTTGGATGCGGGTCCGGCATACGGGTATGAAACATACGAAACAAAAGAAGAAAAACTTAAATTAATGACTT
Source organism: Ophioderma brevispina (assembly GCA_023653785.1). Taxonomy (NCBI): domain Eukaryota; kingdom Metazoa; phylum Echinodermata; class Ophiuroidea; order Amphilepidida; family Ophiodermatidae; genus Ophioderma; species Ophioderma brevispina. The sequence goes on from JAMKCH010021654.1 coordinate 76,060, forward strand.
CATTAAGGGAAATGAAATCCAATATGACCGATATAAAGAGACACTGGCGCCAGACCTGGCTGGCACATTTGAAAAATAGTGCGCCCTCGAGATTTTTCAAAATTGATATTTTTGCATGGTTGTAAAGCGCCCTTTTAAATGGGTAAACAGAACGATTTTATAATAAAATGACTCCCGCGACATTTATTCAGCAGACAACGGAAATGGCATTTAACACAAATAAAAACCGCACGTTGAAGTTGACTTCCACGGCATGCACCCTGTTTGACCGGTCTATGACCTTTGTGGTTTTAATTAGTCTATGATATAATAGACACATTTTGTTGATTAAAGTTACGGCATACTTAAAGGTCCCAGGAAATGAGATGATGAACCTAATCCAAATCTTTACGGGGCATTCCATTCCAATAAACAGGGCCAGAAAAAAGAATACACTACCAGTGACATCATTAGTGAAACTATTGATTTTCACTCAGTGTCATGAATGGATTCACACCAGTCACTTGGAATTTTACTCCCTGAAAAATCAATAGTTTCACTAATTATGTCATCACCAACCTAAATATTGAATGCTTTCTTGCCCCTCCTTGTAAGTTGTAGACTTGATACAAACCACATCAATTCTATTTGCATTTCCTGTATGGGACCTTTAAAGCCACTATCAGTCATTTTTTTCTCCAAATTCAAAATGCAGATTTTGTCTCTAAATTGCTATTGTTAGGTTATACCAACACCTTACGTTACTTTTCTTTGTGAAAAACAGACAGACACTCAGAGATTTCCCGTGGAGGGTGCCCTCAATTTTCAAACAAATCTTGTTTTTTTTTTTTTGCATATACATACTGCTTGTCCATATACTAATCACTGTGTGAAATAACTAAGCTCAAATCGACGTCCTTCATAATCACCACTTTGTTATAAAATTCTGGATCCGGAATTTTTGTTATACACAGTATCATATGGCACTGTTATATTGTACATAAATGTATACGATTCATCTCTAACTTTGGAATTAAGTATTTTAGGTAACCATCTTTAATTCTAGTTAACATTTTTTAATTACTATACCAAAAAGTTACATTTCCAGATCTCTGAGTCAGTCTTTAAGGGTGTTTACCAATCAGGGTACCTGTTGGGATAGGCACATTTTGCATCATCTTTCAAAAAATATATTCACTTTATCAAATTATCTCTGGTTGTTAATTATTGACCGACATTATGTTCTACCTACAGCAATGAAAAAAGTTTTTGAAATGTTCAACAACCGACAAAAAAATTCACTTTTATATCATATTTGGGAAATTTGACAGTCTTGACAAAAAGTTTGTAAGTAATATTAGCGAACATAATTGCTCAAAATTTAGAAGCACTAATTGTTTCACTAATTGTGATAAATCATCCTGATAAATCACCAAATATCAACCTTAAACGAATTTGTGGGATCAGTTTATAGATGAAGCATGTAAACGGAACATAATGTACTACGCCGCTTATAAAACGTAAGTCTGGAATAATTTGGAGGATGGAGCAGCGCATCAGGAAACTTTCTTACAAGAATGAAAAAGCTTTGTCTGGATATTATAGACAGTGAAGGAGGAACTTTCACAATCCGAGCTGCTCAGAAAAGATTTCAGTAATTCCTTTACTTTGGCAATGAAGCCACTGAGCTACCAATCATAGCCAAAAAAAATTGGTTGATTGTCCATAAGATGACTTTTTAGAGTTGTGTCGGTCGGGTCGGAAAAACTTTTTTTTTTATGTAATAAGCAAACGTATTGAAACATGTTTTTTGTATTAAATAAGTTTAAATCAAACACTAAAATCAAGTTGATTTCTTACTTCAAAATGCATCTTTGTACATTATGAAACCCAACTACATGGCAAAGAATCTGTCTAAACATCATCTTTTTTACATTTCCAGAAAGTTAAAATTGAAAAAAAAAAACTTTTTAGGAATTTTTCAAAATTAGGGTCGGTATTCTTTTGCACAGTAAAAGAAAAAAAAAAACTTTTTCCTGATTTTCAAAATTAGGGTCGGTCGGATGAGGACAATCAAACAATATTTTTTTTGGCCTAAGCCTGTAAAATGAACAAAATGATTTTTTCCTTTTGATTGTGTCATTTTATGTATAGTTATCTTAAGAGTTTATCTTTTTTTTTTGTATTTTTGAAAATTGATCAAGAAATTTTGAATCCACAAATACTTTTCATCAGTTGGAGTCTCGTGTCTTTAAATGGCAACTTAATAATCATGTTCTTTGATAACATAAGTATGGCCACTAGAATGGAATTTCAACATATCTCATTTCAAGAAAGTCAACAAAATGGCAACCATTTTGGATTTATGCAAATAAGGCCTAAACCGCTCATCTCGTATTACTGTTATTGTTCTTATTGAGTTCATAGCCTCCAAAGCATGGGTAGAGACACCAACATTACCTCTCTACAACACCTGGATCTTGAGTTATGGACAAAAGTCCTTTGAAATGGTAGCCATTTTGAATTTATGCAAATTAGACATATTTCTGCAACCCGGATTTTCTCGGACTTTTAGTATGTCGTTTTGGATACTTCAAAGAAATGCAATGTGAAGAAAACCTTTTTTTAGCAATTCGTGGTTACGCCAAAAATTTCATTTTTTCTCTGGCCTAATACAAAGCAAGAGCATCATGTTGATAGGATGATAGGGCTTATTGATTTAAAAACACTCGATAATTACACAATAATAATGATGCAAAGAAACCTGTTAAGTAATTTTGAACATCATTATGATAATGATAACATAATTTAGTGAGAAAATATTCAAGATGTGAAATAATTATTGTTAATGTCTGTGTTTCCAGCTGAGTGTGCTCTATTTTATGTTCTTTATATATGCGACAATAAAAACGATCTAGCATTTAATTGTGTGATGGATTAATTCTTTCGAATCAATAACATGTCCTTCAACATGTATGTTTTGA